>JABUQX010039042.1:0-20000 GCA_015478945.1 Trachelipus rathkii
AAAGTATACCCTCAATCCAAGACATTTATCCAGTGGGAAAGTCAAAAATTCCCGGAAGGTAGGGTTTCATTCTTATAATAAAAGAAACCCCGATGGATTTGAACATTTTTCAAGTGGCTTACCCAATCACGCTGTTATACATACCAAGCATATTTATGTGACTGCAGATGACTTACGTGCGTTGTAATATGTACATGTTAGGGGGTAGACCACTTAATTGGTAAATGATAAACAATAAACGTGGACTGACTAAGCGTTATTAGCCTTTCTGGACAGAAACCAGCGGCATAGCAACTTACGTCTCGCCCTTTTATAAACATACAAAACATAAATGTTTTTAGTAATTTTATGTATGGGAGGAGAAATAATGAAAGCCAGCAGTATTTGAACCTACACCATTTTTGGAATCTACATTTCAGGCCTAGCGCAGATGAAATAGATGTTAGAGGTTACGTAAGCGGGATGTGCTTAATCAACAAGATGAAGGAAGACGATTTGTGATTCAGTAATTACGCTGACCCGTAATTCCATTACATGTAGTAGCCCAAGAAGTACCGTACGCATAAGAAACCACTGATGTGATGATCCTACGCAAACATCCATCGATTGTTTCTCTATAGGTGATACTAAGCCGTACAGGATTCTCATTTATCTACTATGAGAAATTCAATGGCAAGAAGTATTTATGGCAGGTGAACGCCCGCAATGTAAATACTAACAATCGATATCTGAGCGGGAAAACTTTTTACGTGTTATGTTTGAAAAGAAGTATTTCTTGGACAGAGTTTGACCCGAAGACTTATCATCGGGATAATTGAATATAAAGATGGGTTGGGCATATTTGCAAAAGATTTTAAGGAGAATTTTAATAAATAAAATAATCATAAACATTGTGTATGTAAAGTGTATGTGGAAGTGTTATATATGACATAATCTTCCTGTACTTATATTTAATTGTGAACCATTATAATAAAAATCAATTGGAGAATATATCTTGAACTACTCTTGTATATGATTAAGTTTTAAGCCTTATATATATATATATATATATATATATAGTATATTATTAATATATATACTATAGTATATATATATAGTATATATATACCACCTCCATAGGGAGATATAATATATTACCCTATAATAGTATATACAGCATATCTCCTTTTCTCTATATCCTCTATTCAATGATTAATTAAATTCTAATTATATAGTAAAGTTTGTTATTATCCTTATTTTTTACTTTCTTCAAGACAAATAGAATATTTTTACGATGTCTGTTTAAGAAGTTTAAATAAACGAGTCCAGGTTCAGCATATGCACAAAGCATGGTTTTACCCATAGCGTAAAAAACAAGCAAAAGCGATAAAATGCTCTCTAGGGTTAAGCAACCTAGAGATGAAAGTTAGATAGAGGAATTACTCCTGCTCCACTCACAAGAATCACGTCAAACTTTCCTTCTTAACTGCTCGGTGAGAGCGAGAGAGTGATTGCCGCGCGCCTGCGGCGCGCGGAGGGCGGCGTGCCGGGGAAGAAACGAGACTTGAAAACGGCCAGCGCCGGCCACCTGACCTGGCGCCAGCGCGGCCGGGCCGGGGACGCGCGGAGCGCACCATCGGGCATGCGGGTTGGCATGCCTTTGCGGGTGGGGCTCATGCTGAGCCCTGGTGGTTAGTGCCAATGAGCTAGGGGAAAAAATCACCAAACTGCCAAAGAGCAAGGTGCCAAGTATCAAAGAAAAGTTAAAGATACCAGTCGAAAATTCCGGTTTGAAATAATATTTTCTATCTAAGATAAAATACAAGATTTAAGAAGACTAAATTTACATTTTGAACCTGGTATTTTGGATAATTTAGCGTCCCTACCCCCCCCCGCACACCACCTCCACACCCAGGCTTATCGATTATCAAGGCCTAAAATTTAGGCCTCAACGTAGTCTATTTGCACCGACATTTTACAGAAAGACGGTCAGTTTGAAAATATATTTTGTGACCTGGGTTAAGGCTTAAATTCGCCCGGGAATACAAAAAAGGATTATCCCTACCAAACAGTTTATCATGGAGAGAGAGGACAATTTTGAATCTGTAAGGAGTCCGCGGTTGTTGTGTTTTTCTCGTGATGATTGTCAATGTACCTATATAATAATATATAATAATAAAGAAACCCTACTTATTAAAAAACTTTGAAATATTTTTTAGTTAACACGAGTGAATGAATATATAAGTGTAGAGGTGAGATAATTGTTTTTTAAATAGAACTTAGAACGATTTTAATAAAATTCATATGATGGTACCAACGAAGAACTTATTTTGTTCCTTTTATATATTCATTACATGGCTAAAGATGAATGGTAAGCAGTAAGTCAATAGAAAAGAACGTGGCATAGCTTGGTGTAGAGGGGTGCTAGGAGCTGACCTTACTGATTACTGAGTATTTACTTGGCTTTAAGGTACGTAAATA
Source organism: Trachelipus rathkii (assembly GCA_015478945.1). Taxonomy (NCBI): domain Eukaryota; kingdom Metazoa; phylum Arthropoda; class Malacostraca; order Isopoda; family Trachelipodidae; genus Trachelipus; species Trachelipus rathkii. The sequence continues at coordinate 2,461 of JABUQX010039042.1, forward strand.
TATGTTTTAATAAATTTCATAAAATTTTAGTAAAGTTATTTAAGGCATTGATACGATTATAAAAATTTATAAAACAAAAAGTATTAAAAGTTAATCAATAATCATCCTGCAAACGTCAGCTATGATTTATAATGAAATTTGAAATTTGAAATAAATTTAAGATATGATTTTAGTTTTTAGTATAAATGGTTGTAATTGATTAGTGGAAAATGGGTTTTAATAAAATTATCGTTATTATTATTAAGTAAATCTCCGTGTGTAAGTAAATCTGTGTGTGAGTGTAAGTAAATCTGTGTGTGTTGTGTGTGTGTGTGTGTGTGGTGTGTGTGAAGTCGTGTATGTAAGTAATCTGTGTGTGAATGTAAGTAAATCTGTGTGAGTGAAAGTAAATCTGCGTGTGTAAGTAATCTGTGTGTGAGTGTAAGCTAATTCTGTGTATTTGTGTGTGTGTGTGTTGTGTGTGTGGTGTGTGTGTGTGGTGTGTGTGTGTGTTGACCCGCATTGTATAAGTGTAAATTGTAAGTATCTATGGGTAACATGTAAGTGTCATAGTGAGAATGTGGCTTGTGTGTGTGTGTGTGTGTGTGTGTGTGTGGTGTATAAATCTCATAGTGAATGTGTGTATAAGTGTCATAGTGAATGTGTGTTTACTAAGAGCACCAACGACCACACACTCACAAAATATTTTGATATGAAAGTAAATAACACTAAAGTATAATAAAAAATATAAAAATAATAGAAATAATAAAAATGAATAATAAAAATAAATAAAAATAATGAAAAAGATTAAAAACAAAATAAAAAACATAATGTTAATAAATATATGAGTTTAAAACAGTAAAACATAATTAGTAAAGCAGTAAAGCAGAAAGGGTTAACAGACGTCTACAACACGAACAAAAGTTAAAGGCAAGTAAAGCAGAAAAGTTAAACGGCAGTAAATCAGTAAAACACAAGCATACTAACAAGCCCTTAGGGTGTTAGGTAACCCCTATTACAGAATACTTCACTGCATAACACTACGTATCTGTTTAAGCACAGTACATCGCCACTTAGTATATTTGAGGTTTAAAGGCGGTAAACGCACGAAGTTAAAGCAGTAAGCAGAAAGTTAAAGCAGTAAAGCAGTAAACAAACCATACTAATCGCTTAGGTGTTAGGTAACACCTCTATTGATTTACTGATTTACTGCTTAAGTAGGTGTAAAAACGTCTGGCGAACAACAAAAACATATAAAGGTTAAGCTAATAAAACATCGAGTTAAAGCAGTTAAAACATGGTAAAAGCAGTAAAGCAATCAACAAAAGCATACTAATCCCCTAGGTGGTTTAGTTAACACCCTCTGATTGGGATTTACTGGGGATTTCCTGGGGGCTTTAAAGGTCTGTAAAGGTATATGTTTTTAATAAAAATGTTAAGTATCAAAAATTAGGGATGGCTAAAATTGACCCATGGGAAGACCCAAAGGGTTGAGTCGTGTGTTTAAACATGTGGGTATACAGTGTAAATGTAAGTGTAAGTGTCTATGGTGAGTGTAAGTGTCATAGTAGAATGTGTGTATAAGTGTAAGGTGGGTGTTGGTGTATGTGGGTGTGTGTTGTGACCGGGCTTTGTGTATAAGGTAAATGTAAGGGTTTTTGTTATGGGTAAATGTACGTGGGTCAAAGTGAATGGTGTGTATAGTGTCATAGTGAATGGTGTGTATAAGCAGTTTATTTGAATGTGGTGTGTGTGTGTGTATAAGTATAAGTGTGTATGTGTATGTGTGTCAAGTGTGTTGTGTGTGTGTGTGGTGTTCGTGTGTTGTGTGTGTGTGTGTGTGTGTGTTGGTGTGCACGGATGGAAATAAGTTAGGATAGAACCATACAGATCAGGTTCCTACATGACCTCATGTTAGCAACAGGGATACCCTACCAAAGGGGCTAGGGCATCAGTTTACCTGGATGAGCTCACAGGGCGGGGTGAGGCTAGGTGCAAGGAGTAGGGGAAGGTGTAGGTAGTGTGGTGACGTAGGTTAGGTTTAGGTTAGGTACGTTAGGTTAGGTTAGGTTGAGGTAGGGGTTACGGTTAGGTTAGGTTAGGTTAGGTTATTTAGGTAGGTCAGGTTAGGTGCAGGTTTAAGCTAAGTGTAGGCTGGGATAGGGTATCCGCAAGGTCAATCGTCGGAAATATTCAATAGGGTCAAAACAAGGTTAATTATATATATATATATCAATATATTATATATATATATATATATAATATATATATATATATATATATATTAATATACTATATATATAATATATATATATATATATTATATATACTACACTCTCTCTCTCTCTCTCCTCTCTCTCCTTCTCTCTCTCTCTCTCTCTCCCTCTCTCTCTTCTCTCTCTCTCTCTCTCTCTCTCTCTCTCGCTCGCAGGTTCGCTCCATTTACAGATTTTAAAGTTTCTATCGTAGAAAAGCCACTTATGTGATTACCTAAAAACTAAATACCAAAAATAAAACTGAAACTATTAGAAAATAATTACGTTACGCAAATAATTAAAATAATTAAAAATAATAAAAATAAGTAAATAATTCAAATAATTCAAATAAAAATGAATAAACAATGATAGCATGGTCTTCCACGTGCTTTTACGGTTCGAATTCAAAGATTTCGTTTCACCTGGCGATTCTCAATACGAGAGACCTTATAACAGAAAAATAATTACAATAGGTAAATAAAAATTAAAATACGTAAATAATAAAAGTAATCAAATAAAGAATAATTAAATGTTTAAAATGGAATAAAATGAATTCAAGTATTAAAAAAAAATTTCAAGTGTCCAAAGCGTCAACATTTTCTCTCGAAATGTTCCGCACGAACTGTCTCTCTCCCCCTCTCTAAACTCTCTCTCTCTAACCTCTCTCTTTCCGTTCTCTCTCTCACGGATCTCTAGTGACGGATCCTCTCTCTCTCCTCCTCATCTCTCTCTCTCGTCTCTCTCTCTCTTCTCCTTCCTCTCCTCTCCTCTCTTCTCCTCTCTCCGCTCGCCCCATCGTCTCTCTCGTTACCACCAGGTTAGGCAGACCGGTGCCTGGTGTGGACTGCGTTCAGGTCTTCGGCTTAAAAAGTGACTTAAGCCCGTGGGAGCCTTGCGTCATCCTTTCCCAACGTCGAAGATTTCCTTCGCTGCAACGAAGGAGCTGAATGTTCATTTTTATAATAGATATCGTGTTTGTAAATATGCTCCCTCAAGTAAGTTTGAGCGGCTAAAACTTCTGCTGAGTCGTTCACATCGCCGTATTCTTCGCGATTAGAGTTACCTCGCTCGCCTAATATAGAGCGGAATCCTCCAATTACTTACCCGACAATCCCCCTAAAACTCGCGTATAATACGAATGGCTTTATTTTTGTGAATGCGACACCCGCAAAGATCATATGGCGCTCTGCCTCAACGCACTTATTTTCCAAGAACTCGTTATAATTATCGGGAAACCTCACGTAATATTCGCTCAAAAGCCATTTAGTAAGGCAAACGACAAAGTGACTTTGTAAGTAAATGGGTATGGTTTGCGCAGATCCTTCGAAGATCGGGGATGGTTCTCAGATCTGAAGGTAGTCCCTAATGAACCGTATGTAATCGCCATCACTGGGACCGATCGAGATCTTGTAAAATACAAAAATCAGAAAACCCCCACTATCCCAGACAACATGGATTCCCTCTGGTGTAAAAGGGATTGTTCTTTAAAGAGGCGCCCTAGCGTTTCCATTGGCGCAATAACTTTCTTAAATTTCGTTACTAGAAATCATTCGCTTCTCTTGGTTTAAATATATCCAGAGTGTTTCGTTTTCCTCTAAGACATCACATCGATGCTAGAATCCAGTAATATAAAGATTTTCCGCCCGCGCAGATGAATCTATTCGATTTATTGGAGAAGATCTGCTTGAAATGGTTTCTGTGATTTTCGTTACTCATCGTGAACGTCAACTGGAATCGGTCCTTACCCATACGCATTTCAATGGTTAGATTGATTGCTATGCAAGTCTTGGGTGTGGATTAAACATAAGAGTGTAGATAGTTTGACGATACTATTCTTTATTTATACTTCATAGTAACAACAACGCACACGTATATATATATACTATTATATATATTTAATATATTATAATATGTATATATTATATATATATAATATATATATATATATTATATATAATAATATTTAATAGTATATAGTATATATATATATATATATATTTATATACTATATATATAATATTATATTACTATTTTAAGGCGAACGTAAATAAAGCTTTGCGTTTTCAACTAACATAACATAAAGCACGTTGAATATTTTAAAAAATTGAAGGTGAATAACGTTTATGCATACACAAACACACAAATGAGTATTTTGAAATATTTTAAAAATTTTGGAATAATCTAAATGTTTTTGGAACCTTTCCTTATCGGGTTTTCATAAACATCCTAGGTTGATAAAGGGTAATTTATGGTATACGCCTCCGATTTAGAAGAAGCTCGCCAAATATCCTATATTTTAACTGTTCAGGATTAACTTTCTTCATTCGACTAAACGATCGGAAAATATCCCGATCTTCAAAAAAATTAGCGACAAAGCGCTTATCTCTTGAACCACACGGAATAAAAGACGCGTCTAATACCAATTTGTTAATTTTGGAGTCGTACCGAATACACCGTCCCAATCCCTCGATGATTAATCTGTGCCAGGTTGGAATTTTTCCAGCCCTCATTTTTGATTCGCTACGAAAATCCAACGATTTTAGGAATCTGCTGAATGCAACTTCTACCAGAAAATCCAAAAATTCAGAGTTGAGCTTATCCCCGCCGCAGCCAGAGTAGGGTCGTTCGGCGAAGTATTTTTCGATGCCGAAAAGTAGATGAGTATTCACGAAAGGTATTTTTATCCCGTGTGTTTTTCTCGTGCTAATATTTTTATACATTTCGCCCATGACTTTTTTCACTTGCGCGAGCGTTTCATCATTGACGACATTATTTTCAATATCATCGACGATTTTGGATACCAAAGAACTCGCCTGTAAAGAGGCGTTTTTGCAGTTAGTAGCGTGCGAAGATGAATATTCTATTGTCACTTCGGTATCCTGGCACATTACCGTTTCCTTCACCAAATTTACGGTAGAGGAGGATGTTTCGAAGGTAGGAGGGGATGGAATCGGATTAGGAGAAGGTGGCAGAGGAGAAACCATTTTCGGAATGTGAATTAAATCTTTTATGTCCTGAATCTCATTAACCAAACTTTCATAATCGGGGTTCGTCAAGGACACTGAAAGTGGGTCGTGACGAGAGTTCGTCGCGGGGTCATCGGCAGCGGCAGTGGTGGCGACGTGGCGTTCACAGCTAACCGTTTCATTTTCAGCGTATCCGTTCTCCATCGTTGGTTGCGAAGTTGTACCGGCCTCAAAAATAGTTTCTCCGGACGACTGGGTTTCGTCTTCTCCTTTTATTACTAGTGGCGACTCCGAAAGGTGATCTTCCGATTCGCAATCCTGCGGAGCGTCGTCGTCCAACGTCGGAGTGAGTCGACCATCGTTCGATTCGTTCGTTCTCCTAGTGGTGTTCATGTCGGCCGTGGGCGGCGGATCTTGTCTCAATTCGAGTAAAAGATCATCTATATTAAAACTATCGTCACTTTTTTTAGGGACCGAGAAACCGTCTTGCGTTCCTACCGCGTTTTTTCCATCTCGAAGTAAAAAAGACTCTTGACGGTACTCCTGCTGCCTCTTGTCGCATTCCTGATATCCTGTTCCGTATTCTCCCTCGTGAAAGGAGTCGCTACTCGGTAGTGTTTGCTGCAGCTGAGTGTTTTCGGGGACCGCGGCTGTAGTGATTTCACCCTCGGGAAAAACATGACTCGGTAATAGTTGCTGCTGCTGCTGCGAAACAAAATACCGTGGTTGTAGCGGCTGTGGTTGCGGTTGCTGTTGAGGGCATTGAGTAATTTCTAAAAAGTTTGTTTCTCCGTGAGGAAACAAATGCGGTTGCTGAAGGCATTCGGGTCTTCTTAGGTTGCTCGTTCCTTCTTCATAAAAGAGCCATGGTTGACGTATCTGTTGCTGCTGGGTAAATTCGGGAACAAAAAGACGCGGTTGTAATGACTGATACCGCTGCTGGTGTTGCTGCTGGTGCTGCTGCTGCAAATTATAATATTGAAAATAATTGGTGTCAAACGTTTGATCTGGATGTTGTTGTTGTTGTTGTTGTTGTTGTTGTTGTTGTTGCAGCTGCTGCTGCTGCTGCTGCTGATGATGATGATGATTAAAATATTTGAGAAGTCTGGCGTCGATCGTTTGATCGGGTTGTTGTTGTTTTTGTTGTTGTTGCTGTTGCTGTTGCTGTTGTTGTTGCTGCTGTTTCTTAGTATATTCTTGATTAAAATTCGCTTCAGAATTAAACAACATTTGGTCTTCTAAAATGTTTAAATTTTTAATCGGGTGAAATTTGTAGTTGAAATTTGCGTCCTGCACCAAAGACCTTTTAAAACCCTCCTTTTCATCTAGATTTCCCGAACGCATTCCTAAATCTGAAATATGATGAATTCAATTTTTTAAAATAAAATTTTGGGATTTAATTTTTTAAAAAAAGGTGTATTTATTGAATTTATAAATGGTATTCAGAAAACGATTTGGATAGATATAAACTCACCACATCTAACGGGGTTATCCAAACACTTCTCGACTGCTCCGCTGACCAAAACGAATTGATGGTGATTCCCATTCTTCGTACTAGATCGATCTCTATTATAATAATGTTGTTGCTGTTGCCGCGTACGTGCTTCGTCGAAGAAACTAGAGAAATCGGAGTTTTCTTTAGACGCCTTCCTCGGAAAGAGATGTAAATCCTGATCGAAAATTGTATTCTTCTCCAGTCCCTTCAAATATTGGGATAAACCCTCGTTTTCCCAAAATGGACTCGATTCCTTTCGAGGTATTCTCAAATCCATCCCTGCGTCTAAAATATTTTCATATTAATATAGATAATTAATAATTATTATTATAATTACTATCGTTATTATTATATAACTATTTATCAATATTATCATTATTATCAGTGAAAAATAATTTTTTAATCTGTAATACCGCTTAAAATATAGATTATTGATTTCTTTTTAACATAATAGTTTCGAAATGACCAGCGATATATTTTACATCATCAATCATCATTCAAACTTTAATAAAAAACTCACATCCGCCAACGTAGTTTTCCGCATTCCATTCGATAGATCTGTCTATCGCGACCTCTTCGATCTCATCCTCACCTTCTGTTTTTGAAACTACTCCCACCGCCGTTGACGCCGATGAATCGTTCGAAACAGCAGTTCGGCGATAGGTATTCGTCGCTGTGTCGATTTCATTTCGACTGCTAATTCCAGGATGCCGATTACCTACGGTGAGGAAAAAAATTAAAATTCTTTCCTAAAAATAAATGGTTAAAAATTACTTTTTTTTCAAAAATAGAAAATAGTAGAAATAAACAAATTAAATTTTCTTACCCGATTTGTTAAATGTCAAGAGGATGGTATCGTCGTCGTTATCAAACTTCTGTCGAAGAAGAAGAAGGTGTCCCTTCCTTTTCTTAAACGGGAGTGGACAAATCTTTCTTTCCTTTAGGGGGAGGGAAAGGTTTTCTTTTCTTTTTTCGAGAACATTTTTAGGTTGGTGAAGAAGGTCTTTTCCTTTTTTTCGCTTCGATAGACCTCTCTTTTGCCGTTTTTTAGATTTTTTACACGATTTTCCAGAGGTTGAGATAGCATGTTCAATAAGCTCGAGACGACTTTTTCCTTTACGATTCGTATTCTTCCCCGTAATTTTAACACTCGAGAAGGAGGGGGACGGGGATTTAGGCGCTTCAATATCATACTTAAATCTTTTAGATTTCTCGGCATTCTCCTCCTTTTCGATTTTTCTAAATTTAATTTTTATTCCGAAACTGGATTCGATATCTTCGGCGCACCAAGAATCAATACTCGTCGTCACTGAACGTTTGAATAATTTCGAACCCAAAAAGTCCTCGTTTGATTTTGAAGTCATATTCTGTCAATACGATCGTGTAATATATTACAAAAATATATTATATATTGCAAAAATATATTATTCGAACTAATAGCGGAGTTTATGTATCCGCCTCTCACTTGGCTGAGAGAATGAATAAATTTTCAAAGTCTCGAGGCTTATATTTATACGTTCCCGCCGCCGGTGTTAGTCCGCCCACAGTGCTGAGCTTGCAAAGCTACTTCGCTTGCAATTGGTTCCCCGCATAAATGCCCCACCCATTTTTTATCACCATCACTATTTACCCTATCAGCGTTGCTGCATTTGCTGAAGTATACACTCAAAAAATAGCTATTGGTTAAAAAAAAATGACATCACATCCACCTTCCACCGATAACCCGTTACAAACTGCTATGCAAAGATGCTTCAAACTTTATTGGTATTGCTACTCTAAACCGCCCACCCTCAAACGCACCCCCTTTCGAACAAAGTCAAATCACTGACTCATGCGTGCGTGCGTGCGTGCGTTCTGTCAGTCCAGACCTCAGAAAATATTATCGGCCGGCACTCGCCTCGTCGTATCGTTGAATCCCGTCCGTCGGACTGAAGAACGAACGAATGAACGAGCAACGAACGAGACGATAAATTTCAAATGCTACGCATATTCAAAGATTCTTAAAAAGGTGTTCGGGAATTTTATTTCGACCTCTTTCGCTTTTGCAGGCTAATAAGAGATTTCCTAAGAATTCTTCGGCGACCGGAAGAAGAATTGAAGATGAGCGATCGCGATGATCACCTTTCTCTTTATATCGAACGTAGAAAACGTTATGTAATAAAAAATAATTTTAATATTATTTTGATATGATAATTTTATTATATCAAAATTATTTTGATATTGTTTAATAATCAATATTTTTTTATCCGATACATTTTTTAAATTAATGGTAATTTAACTAACAAAACAGAAAACTTATAAATGCGCCCAATCGATATATTTTCGCTATCGAATTCTTATTTATACCCCAAAACTTTAAAAAGTTCCTTAAAAATCCCGGTTATCAATATACTGAATGGCCAAATGAAATGAAATGTTTCGGGGCTTTGGATATCGAAATGCGTTTAAATAATTAAAAAAAGAATGCGGGTTATAAAAAATCAGTTTTTTTTCTTTTTCAACATTGTATTTACCATCGTCGATTGATTCAAACTCTCAAAATTTGCCAAGGTCATATTGTTTTATATTCCACCGAATGATGGATTTTCCGCGCTCATCGGTCATAGTCACCGCAAATTTTTAAAAAGGTTGGTTGGCGTGTGTAAATGAAAGCAAACGCTAACGTTTTCTAACCGTTTTTTATTTAAATATAAATCATAGAACTAGAACAAAGATATAAGCTCGCGAAAATAAAAAAAATTATACATCGTATTTCGCAAAAATAATATATTGAACGTATTTTTAATTCTGCGATCGATGCGATAAAGCTTTCTTTTTTAATTTCTTTAATTTCGTCCTCTCCTTCATTTTTTTTATTTTTCCTTTTAACCTTTTCATTTGTTGACTCGCTACATCACCAAAACTCTTTTCGTCGTAATTGATCAATATTTCTTTCACGCTCTTTAGTCTATCAGCGATTTCGTCGTTGCGCGCGCTTATCTGCCCATTTCTGATTTCGATGCGGTCGAGGTCGTCCTGAATTTTAGCGTATCGATCGTCGATTTCCTTAAGGCCGTTCCTAATAATTAACTCCGTTATGACTGTTTGTTTTTTAAGATCTTCGATGCGCTCGAAACACTTTTCAGTGGCCCGCGAAGATATCGAAGTATCGTTTTCTGGATCCATACGTCGAAGGTGATTAAATTGAAAATTAAATTGAATTTTCGGATTCTTTATAAACCGGATTTCTGGAGAAGAGAAGATCGTTTTATTCTTATTTCAGAGTACGCGCCGCAAAATATTCGATTAATTAATATATTTTTTATATGTATTTATTCATCATATCTCTTTTTATAATATTTAAAATCAAATAAAAAATACTTACTAACTTAAGAAATTAATTTTAATCTTTTATTATGACCCTCCTAATTTTTTTTCTCGCGGGTTCGTCGGGATTCGACGATTTTATCGGGAGGGAAAAATGTTTTAATTTGCCTCGTATTTTTTCCGCCAGGTCCCCGATTTCTATCGCGTCTCGCTTACGCGTCTCCCGATAGATCCGATTTTGCTCTCTCATTTTCTCGCTCGAATTTTTAATTTCTTTCAATCTGGCATCCAACTGCGTTTTAACTATACGATTGCGTCGAAGGATTTCTTCGTTAAAAAAAATTCGCAAATATTTTTGTTTCTCATCGATACCGTTTAAGACTAATTTAATACGTTCGAGCGAAAACCGGTGGTCATTATCATCGACGACAGCGGCGGCCGGAGGTTCGTCGTTTCCCGGCGGTTGCGGAGACGACGACGACGGAAACGACGTTCGTCCGTCGTTTATCGTCACATTCGCTTTTTTCTCGGCGGTGACTGTTTCGACCTTTAACAATTTTCGTTTCCGTTTTTTTCCCGACCCGGCTCTCTCGGCGGCGGCTGCAGCGACTCTGTCGAGCGCTTCGTGTTTCTCGATTACATCTCGTTTTTCTTGCGCGAACCTTTCAAAGGCGTCGCGAATTTCCGCGATATCCAATAAAACAACGAAATCATTCTCGAGCGTTGACTCGGTTTTATTTCTCTCCGTCAAAAAGTTTCGATAAAAGAGTTTTTTCAAAACGGTTTTCCTTTTCTCAGTTTGGGGGCTCTTTGAAAATTTTTCGTAGTTCTCCCAGTAATGTCGCCGAAGAGCTTCGATTTTATCCGCGTTAATTTTCTTAAAAACATCTACCGCCAGGCGTAAATTCTCGGCGTCGTTTTTTATTCGCGGCGGCAGTTTATTCTCGTATTCGGATAAGACTATATTGAGAGGAAAATCATTTTCGGTATCTAAATCGTATACGCGACTTCTCTTCCTACCGAAATATTCAGATTTTAACGATTTGCAGAGGCTGCCCCGAGTTTCGATCTCGTTTCTCCGAAATCCTTTACAAACTTCGATCCACCTCCACAGGTTTCTATAGTGGGAACCTCCCAATTTTTTGGGCCCCGTCATTTTGAGATCGGTTTCGTTTTTATAGGTGAACAAAGCAATAAGTATTAATATAATATTAACATTTTTAAGCGATAAATAAATATAAATATTATAATTTATTTATTTATTTACGATCGTCGCGCAACACCATTCGCTAGATAAAGAAATAAATATTCATAAAAAGCGCATCTAAATAATAATTATTATTAATAAAATGTTTGCGAATAAAACGAGATGTATAATTTTTTTGTTCCTTTTCACAAATAGTCTTTCGCCATTACAATCGAAAAGCTTACACCGGGACCAGCTGGTTTTTGACAAAACGGAGCATATCGTTTCCGAATATAATGAGACCGAAAACGCCGATAATGCTCACTCCGTCAGCGACGACGACGCCTACTACGGTGACGAGTTCGACGTTAATACCTCTACGACTATCATCGAGGGAGAAAAAAAAGACGATTATCCCACATCATCATCTTTAGAAATAATAGATCAAAAAGATTTAGAGGAAGATTTGAAACGTATCGTTAGTAACATAATGGGAAGGGATATTTTGGGACCGACGGCGAGAAGCGCATTTGAATGCGTATTCGTAATAGTCGTGTTAGTGATCATAATAATTATAGGCGTAAAAAATCGATCGTTGATACCACTACTATACGTTGCGTTTAAGGAATATATTCTAAAAAAAAATAAAGTTTCCAACGTGGAGGAGGGGGGCGCGATTAAGAAAACCGAAGATGAAAATAATATGAAAGAATTATAAAAACGGCCAAAATCTCCTCGACCAGAGAGGGGGAAAAAAAAGATCTTTTTTATCTTTTGAAAAATATTTATTAACGAGCTCCGTCGGAACGAACCTCTTAAACCTAGGGTTCGAACTCGTCCACTGATCGCGTGATAAGCCCGCCCGCGCGTAATCGTATTGACAGACAAGCGGGCAGGCGGGCAGGCGGGCAGGCGGGCAGCCGTGCAGGAAATTACACGGTTCGGCTCGCTTTTTTCACGAGTCGCCTTACTATCCGTTATAAGATCGTAAAGTCACCCGTCCAAACGGAAAACAAATTAGGTCGCGTTATGTGCGTGGGCGTTTAAAATTATTAGAATAAATACAATATAAAAATAGAAGAAGAAGAAGAAGAAGAAAAAACTTTATTTAACGAATTGTAAATAAAAAAATCATATTTCATATATTTTATTAATCAAAAATATAAAAAATAATAATAATTAAACCATTATTAAACATATTATATATAAATTATTAAAAATAAACCATGAGAAGGAATCTCCAGTATTTATCGACGCCGTCGTCGTTGATGCCCCGCCCTCGCCCTAGCTTTTCGAGCTAAAATATAATCGTATTTAAAGATAATCCTGGTTCAGGGAACGATTAAATCATTATGAGGAGATCATTATCTTCGTCTTCGACTTTATATATGTCGGACAGCGGTTCGTCAGACTCTTTTGAGCGCCCTTTGTCTCCGTCTCAACTCTCTTCCTCTTCTTCTTCACATTCGTATTCTAGTATATTTCGTTACGATAATGAGGATAATGATGACCCCAAAGAAAATTCTAAAGCGTCACCGGGAATTTCGATATTACTGCAGGAATACGGCGTAGATATCGATACGGGTGAACGAAGGGCAAATGTTAAAAAAGACTTGGAAATCGTTGTCAAAGAGACTAGTAAAATGGATTTTTTGAACATAAAAAACAAAAAAAAAGTTTTAAATTTGGAAAAGAATAAGAAAAGCGAAAATGGGCCTTCCTCCGCCGCCGCCGCCGCCTCATCCTCCTCTTCCCGCCCCGGAAAAAGAAAAATGGAAGATCCAAAAAGGTTCATCAATTTATCCGGTTGTTGGGTACTGAACGAGAACGAAGAAATTATCCTAAATTCGAGAAATAAAAACGTGTTGAATAATCAAATCTTCGATCCCGAGAAGTATTTAGACGACTTAAAAATTAAAGATGTTTGTTACGTCGGTTCGTCCGTTCCCACCGATGCTCCCATCGTCGAAAATTTTCCTTTTTCGTACGGTATAAATTTCGATTTTTGGAGCGAACAAAGAGCGCGGAAAGAGATATCCGAAAAACTCAAACAGGACGACGACAATCGTCTCGTGAGTAAAATTATAAGAGACAAATTTAGCCACGAACGCCCCCTAATCGCCGGCTACGAGGGAGAAATTATAAGGATTTTAAGCACGTTCCGCGCGATCGAACTTCGCCGGGGGAAATACATGCTCTTGAAGCGAGGCAACAGCTTAAAGTTTACCGAGGCTCTTATAAAGAAATGTCTCGTCATAATCAAGGGGTGTCGAAAAATCGATGACAAAATGCGTCAAAAAAATTTAACTATAACCGCTCTCACGATTTTTCAACTCAAGATATGCAGAAACCAAAGCACGTTCAAGCGAATCCGAATTCCCAACGTACAATTGGACTGGTGCATTCAAGCGGCGATTCTCAAATTAAACGAATTCGACGCCATTAACATCACGGACATGAATTTCGATACGAAATTTTGTCATTTCGTCATTAGTTTGGGCGATCGAGTGCTACTGTCGAAACTGAACAACGTCAACAACGCCAAATTCTTGATTCATAAGTTCACGAGCGAGGTGGGTTTCGATCCGCGACAAACGCACCGAGCCATCGGACTGTACAACGTCGTTAAGAAAAACAACATTTTAGATCAAAAGACTCCCAAAAATTTGGCTCTAGCGGTTTTGTGCTTCATCGACCCTCGCATCAAAGATCGAGCCAAGAAATTTTGTAATTTAACGACGATTAACAATATCTGCTCCCACATTCGCAACTATCTCGATTGCATCGGGTCCTACAACAATTATTTCTTACACGACGTCGATCAGAAAAAGTCGATTACGACCACGATCACGACCGCGACCTCGCGTCAGCTTCAGCTTCAGCGTCAGCAGCAGTCCCGTCGCACAATGCGAGATAAATACCTTTTGTTGAAATTGGGTTTGCAAAGAGCTGCGTTTAAAAACATTTATGACGTTACGTGCTTCACGAACCTCGACCAACTGATTCACGAGGTAAAAATAATAGAAAAAAATCACTACTTGAGGATGAAGGCTTTTAAAAACAACCCGAAACTCAGAGGGTTATTCGATCCCATCGATTACAAATTTTTGCCGAGTCGCGTTTATCTTCCCGACTTTTCGAGGCCTAAAAATGATTCGCGCGACGCCCGACACCGCGGCAATAAGAGCTCCGAGGAGATAACGTACGAGACCTGAACGATTTCTTTAACTCTAGTTTTGTTTTTATTAAAAGCTTTTAGTTTTTAATAAAAACATAAACGAGGATTTATTTTCATTTATCATTCCGGTTAGTCCTTTAATTTATTTCTTTAGAACGACTTTGTCGTCGACAATCGTCGATAACAGACCCTTGGGCCCGTGAATTACGAGCAAGCTTTGATCGTCGTCGTCGTGAGGCGCGGTGGTGGTGGTGGTGGTGGTGGTAATTTTAGGTCCATTGAAACGCTTCGACCCGAAATAAGATTGCCAGCTTATATTCGAATTTCGAAGGGCCCCGTGAATTTCCTCGTTGTTCAATTCGATTTTTTTAACGCTATCTTGAATTTTGATAGCGCACCTTTCAATGTCAGCGTTATGTCGCGTTATTTCCAGCAGAATTTTTTCCATTTGCCGCAATACGCTTTTTTTTCTACCGCCCGCAAAATCTCGGTCGTCGAACGATACCAACCGCTCGAATTTTAATAGATCGATATTGAAATTTGTGTCGTCGGTGAATACGTTTCGGAAATTGGAAAGGATATTTATATTTTTCATCCCTCCGGCCTCTTATAGCAATAAATATTCGTTATTAAATCTTTTTATTATTATCATCTTTTTCGTATAACAAAACATAAAATATAAATGGCGCACTCGCTGATCGACGAATCTTTTGAAATCCTAGACGATGACGACTTTGTGATATTCTCGACCGAGGAAAGCGAGGCGGAATGCAACGATAAAGCGTACGTAGACAATAGCAGACGCGCCGCCGCCGCAGCCGCCGCTTCATCGAGCGTTAGCGGCGAGGCAAGCTTTTCTATCGAAAAAAGATTTAAAGATAAAAAGCAGGAAAAACGTATTACGATTGACGATAGTTGTAAGCCCAAGGTGAAGAAAATAAGTAAAATAGCCGACAGCAAAAGTAGTAGTAGAGGCGGAAGAAGGTTCGTTACCAAAAAGTTTTCGGAAACGGGAATTTCCTTGGGCGATGAAGCGCGAAAAAAATCAGTTTCATTCGAGTTTCCCCCACCCCCCCCACCTCCTCCACCTCCTCCTCCTCCCCCCCCTTCTTTTCTCACATTTCCTTTATTAGGCGGAAGAAAAAAATCAAACGCGGAAAAAGATCCGACCCGCGCTAGCGTTGAGGAGTCAAAAAGAGATGTGATAACGTCACTTGATTCTCCTAAGACCACAGGCGGAAAATTAGAAAGTATAAGCGTCGGTAGTAGTAGTAGTAGTAGTAGTAGTAGTAGTAGTAGTAGTAGTAGTAGTGGTAATAAATTTGGCGAAGAACCGTTCCGCGAGTTAGCGAGAAATTATATCGCGAATCGCGAATTTCTTCGCGCGAAATTACTTAAAACCTCTTCGGACCAGCTCAGTATCGACGACAACGACATCGACGACAACGACGACGAAACGCGAGTAGAAAACGAATTCGCCTACGACGACGAAGAAAACGTCATTTTGGATTTCGGAACTCCTTCGAAGATCGATATCGAAAACGCGACCTCGAATTTTTTGATAAATTACGCGCGAACGTTCTCGCACTTTTTCGAGGAGGGCGTTCATAAAAAATTGAAAGATTTCCGGGAAGAAGTAAAAAGTTTCGAAGGAGTATTTTCGTTTTTCTTCGAGGCGCCGAACGCCGTTATAAAAAATGAAAAGCATTTTTTCGCTTATTTGGCGCGAAAACTGCTGGCGTCGTTCTTAAAAACGACGGAATTTATCAAATCCCGGATGTTGAAGGTCGAGTCGACGTGCGATTTATTGTCGAACGATACGCTGTTCAGACTCAATTATATTATTTTTACGACGTGCGAGAAAATAGGCGAGATGTACGCTAATTCGATACCCAATTTGGAAGGGGGTGAGGAAGAACTTTCGGCCGCGGATATCGAGGATTCCCTAACTCGTTCCGTGAAATTTTTCGTAGATTTAAAAAATATCGAAAACCGGGCGATTAAATTGTTCGAATACGCGGCAGCGTATTTAAACCGCGGCGATAAAAAAGGAGCTCTCACGTACCTGTTTCCGGTGATGAACTATTTTCAAAACGAGTTCGTGATACCGAAACCGACAGCGGCGGCGGCAGCGTTAGTTTCGAAGAACAACGACGTTGTGTATCGCGAAATCGTAAGCAATTGCGATGCGATCGATTCCGTTTTCGATCCCGCGTTCGACGAGGTGATGGGAATCGATATCGACCTTCGAGACTCCCTTCTCACGTTCCTAAAAACGGACGAAAAATTCGACAATCTCGACACACGTGATAATAAAGCGCGATTAATAATAACGAGAGAGAAAAGAAGTTATTTAGACGTTATAGAAAAGGATATAGCAGTTAGTAAAAAACAAAATGAAGAGTGCCGGGAACTGCTTACGGCCCTCAATTTGATCAAAATATGGGGCAATTTCGCGCTCGAATCAACGTCGCGGGGCGTAGAAGAGCGCGTCAACGTAATCAACCGCGGAGGGTTAGACATTCTCGTAGAAAGGTCCGCGTCCGACCTCTTGTGGTTGCGAGAATACGTCCGCGAACTGCGAAAATTTATTTTTGCCGAGAAGAAATCCCCCCTCGGTCGTCGCAGCCATCGCCCCCGCCGTGGTAGATTCGGTTACTCGGGCGAGGAGAACGAGCGCGACATCGCTGACGATATCGGTGTTGAAGAAAATGAGAGCTCCGACGATAGTAATAATAATAATAATCCCTATGGTAATCGTAATAGAAATACCGAAGATGTTAATATTAATAATAATGTTAAATGCGATAATGAAAATAAGAACGCTAACGAAGTTAATATTAATATTAGTAGAACTAATAATAATAATCTTAATAACGACTATGAAAATAATTATAATGGCCAAAAAATCGGTACGGGCGTGCACCCATATCGAGGATACTCTTATGAAAACAACAATTACTACTACAACAACAGGAATTATCAGAGGCGCAATAAATACGATGAAATGAAGAGCTACGTTTCTCGGTATAAATACTGTAATAGGTTCGGCACGTACCTAGGTGATGGGGGTAGAAGGGGATGTTTCAACGGATACCGAAATAGATGATGCGGGATTTTAATAAAATGTTTGAAAGTGCCCGTATATCACCATCTTGCGACTATACTAACCACG
>JABUQX010039042.1:27500-57243 GCA_015478945.1 Trachelipus rathkii
ATACTGATCTATGTTTAAGAAAGAAATTCTTGTGATTTTCTCTATTAAATGAATTGGTTGCAAGACCAAAACATTAGCAAAGAGAATGCATAAAGGAGTAAAAATCCACTTATTTCTCACTATGGGTCCAATTAAATGACAAGTTATGATTAAGTGTCCGAAACACCAGAGAAAATAAGGTTTTTCGAAGAGTCCTCCATTTATGCGTGTCCAAGTGGTTTCCGGAAAAATGTCTCATAAAGTAAATCAATGAAAAATGGTCCTTGTGATTTGAGTTAATAAATATATTAAAGTAATACAAAAAGGAGAAATAAATCTAGAAAGCGTATCGAGAACAGAGAGGAGAATACTTTTCGAAGGAAATAAATGAGTCCAATGACCTAAGGCGAATTCCTTAAAGTTAGTTCATCGTAAAGAAAAAATTCTTCTCTTTCCATGACATAAGGAACTAATAGACCCTTTCCCAATCAAACTCCTTCACTTTATTAAGGACCTGATGACAGGTTTTTATAGTCAAACGAGCTAGATAAGTTAATTAGATAAGAACTTGAATAAAAATTGAATTAATTAAAAATTTCTTAGTCTCCTTAAAGTTTCAAAGAAAGTTCTAAAAGATATTGTGACTAATATGAGAAGTAAGATTTATTCACATAATAGAAAGTAAGCCCCGCTCATGGCATAGGCATAAGAAATTTGCCTCACGCTAATCAAAGTGGCTTTGAAGGTTTCGCAATGCAAAAGATGATGGAGATACAAAATATTAATTATCATAACCCTTAAGAAAATTTTATGTAAGATCGCTATTAATTTTACGACAACTCTTCCTTGTAAAAACGTGAGGACCTTAAGAATAAAATTACCATGGTTGTATAACGACCAATATTTGAAGAAATAAGAAATTCTGAATAACCTTAAGTTATCTCAAGGATCAAAGAGCATCATAACTTCAGCTAAATGCCAACAGGGATAAATTTTAACGTAACTTCTCCAGAGTAAATGCATTTTCAATAGCATCGTGGTGACAAAAAACCTTCTTTGTTTTAGGGAGATTCGTACACTGGAAAATTGAATACAAGAAATACCAATTTTAATGAAAACTTGAGCAAACCGTCTAGATAAAGAATATTTTTGCCAGATGAAGATGAAAGACATGATCTTAAAGTACCTACTCTCGAAGCAAATTTCTACGAGAGAGAGGCTGAAAATTATCATTCATAAAAAGCTCCAAGTATGGGTCGTGAACAATACGAATATCCCATACATGCTAGCTTAAAACCTGATAAATATTTATAAAATTAGTTTTAAAGCCGTGGAAACATATTCCCTTAAAAAGTGTCAGAAAGTGACAAAAACAAATTAACTGAATGCCATAAATAGTTCTCTCCAACATCGCCACCCAAATTTGGTAATACATTTTCTGGCAAATAAATTTTTCAATCTTAGATTAGGGAAAGCTAAACCATCAGAAAAGTTCAATAAAACTAATTCTTTCAATGTGATGAAAATTTAAATGACGGTAGGACAATGAATCACCATTAAATGCAATAATTTGGCTTTCAACGTCAAAAATAGTAAGATGTAGGTATAAATTAATAACATTAGGATTTCTAAAGGTATTGCAGTTAAAATACGTATAGTCCGAAAAGAATCCCAAGTTATCCATAAGAGTTTTAAAGACCAGAATATACGAGAATGGCTTAAAAACCTTTTGCCTAAACAAGACAACCGTCAGATGGCGCATATCATCGCTATTAAAATCAAATTCTAAAACCAGCCTTATCAAATCAAGAATATTTTAGAAGTAATAAAACAAGATAAGAAACGAAGCATAATTATAATAAAGTTTATAATATAGAGTCGTATGATGAGGCTCTTCACCGAAGATAATAAGAAATAACCTTTGGGTAGCCTCATTTTCGTAACGAAAGACGTTACTCCTAACCTGCGTATAAACGTACTGTTATGTTTTCCGGTCCCATTGACTAATAAAGTTTGAGAAAGGCAAGGAGTGGGCACAGGGAAAGAGAAGAACATTTAAAGACATCCAGGCAAAGAGGTTAAATTATGCTCAGTGAAACAAATGACGACACTTATTATGATAATTGGATTTATAAAGACAAAGGCAGGTAGTATTATTAAAGTCTCCTAAGTGACACTACTGATTCTGGAATATCATTGCAATAAGTGCGACAATGTACAATAGAAGGCAATAAACATAAACTTCCAAAAGAAATCTTAAACACACTTGCAAAAGAATTTTGCAGAACATTGCTAGAAGATGATAATGAAATAAAAGACTTACCTGATTTGTAGAGAACATTTCAGAACAAGGGATAATATCATAAGCAGAGATGTTTCATCAAAGAAATGATAAAAAAGTTAAAATAAAAAATCCCAGGTAAAGATGATCAAACTCGTAATCATCAACGTTTGCACCGTTCGATTTCAGAAGATAATTGGTAACGTTATTTAAGAAATAGGAATAATAAAAATAAAAGAAGAGAATGCTGCAAATAGCCTCACTGCAAATAACATTTATAAAAACGAGGTATATCAGAATACTCTAATTCTTCTCAGTCTTTAGATAAACTTACAGGATCCACATCTTCAGAATGTTCAGGAACTTACTCGGCCAGTACTAGCTTGAGCGAAAGTGGAAGCCTGAGCGATAGAGAAATGTATAAAAGAAAAAAATAATTTTATTTAGAGCAGCTAAAAAAAAATAAAAGGTTAAAAAAATTGTAATTAAAATACCAAATGAGAAAGTTAATCTTTAAAGATTATAATAAAATTGAAATAATTCATACTATTTTAAATTAAGAAAGAAATCATACATTAAAATTTTCAAATGGCATTTTGATATTTTATTTCATTCCAAAAATTAGGCTTTCATTGTACTAAATTTTAGTAAGATCATTATCGGGAGAAACTGGGACGTGAAAAGTGCAGATTTCAGGTTTATAGGGGGAGGAAGCCTAGAATGGTTTGAGTGTTGATATATTATTTATGTAGTATATGTATGAGTAGTAATATATATATATGAGTAACTATATAATGAGTGTTTTCTTATAAAAGTAATATATAATAAAATGTTTTATGAAGCCACGATAATCTAAAAATTATGTCCCTATATAATATTAATATTATAGTACTATATTTAATGAAGTTAGGTGTTTAAGGGATTTGCCTCTCCTTGCCATAAGTAAAAGACTCTGTGCCATAAGTACAAGATCCCTCTTTTCTCTACAATTATTAGTTATATATTGGTACTGTATGTTCTTTACCCTGTGTCACATTGTGTATTTCAAATATATCATTGCTTTAACTGCTGGCATTATGTGCACAGCATATAAATCTACTTGGGCATTGCTCAAGATACTTGATAACCTATGTAATAATGGGAATAAGTATCCTATAGAGATTCATTATATTATATATATGTTAGTTAACTAGTTATATATATAAGTATTATTATAATAGTTATAGTATATTGAGGAGATAAGCTTATTGAATGTATTGATGATAATAGAGGTATATATACACAATTAGTATAATTGTTGAAAATTAGTGTTTGAATATTGTGTGAAGTATTTATAGTATATAATATGAATATATAAGTAAATCGCGTGCAAAAAGTTCACAGTGAATGAAGTTATTATAATTATATCGTTAAATATTTCCAGTATATAAACATGCTGCTGTACAGATTACTAATCAAGTTAGTAAAGTTCCCAATGAAATGAATAGGCTGTCTCGTTACTTAAGATATCTATAGATCCTCATTATGTTAATGATGAAAACATAAGTTGGTATATTTTATCTGCCCCTTGAGACTAATAATACTATTAGGAAGCATAAGACTGTAGACTTAGTGTTTATTATACTGTCCTAATATTATGTTATAACGACAATAGTGACACGTTATTTTGCTTAAGAAGTTGATATTGTCAGAATGATTAGGTAGGTGAGTTGCTTTTGTACTAGAAATGTGGAGCACTTGGTTAGGCGTTGATCACATTTGTTTCAGTTTGAGGATATACAAGGTCAGATGTCAGAGTGCAATTTATGGACACGCAATTTGTTGTTTTAATTGTTGTTAATCGTACAGGTTGGTGAATATCAGACGGGTAGTACGCCTTCGAAAGATGATTAGTCATTTATGAATCCGAGTAAGTGTGTGAGTGGGCTAGTGTGACAAGCACGGTAGTGTAGCATGGCTATCTGGCCTAGACAATAGCTCCTGAGAAGTTTCTAGTCGGAATAATAGTGCAGTAAAATACCACATAGGAAAACCGCTTGTTATGAGTCTGAATAAAGCTTGTACAATAGCTAACTGTGAAGCTTCAAGCACCAAATCATAAAGAAATACGGAAAAATCACCATGTTCAAACGTATTGACGAAAATCATAAAATAATTAATAGTCTTTAGGTAATAATAGTATAATTGTCGATACTACTTCATTATATAATTCCGATAGAGTCGTGATAATTTGTAATATAAGATTTCTTTCAGCGCGTGTTTACTAATCTAGCTAAGGCTCGTAACAACTTAAAAGAACGTCGGCAGGTCAGTTCTGCGCACAACACTTGACATAGACGGATTATATAAGATAATTTATGTATCGCCACGGAAGAAGTTTGAGGCTGAGGGCTCAAGGTGCAACCCCTTCCACGTAGTTTTCGTATCACCCAGGGGAGGCCCATGTGTAATTACTGTAAAATGGCAGGAGTAATAGTATAGTAATATAGTACAATAGTAGTAGTAAATTAGTAAGTAGTAATCAAAGGGTGAGATACTGAGTAATGGAGTAATCAAGTAAAGGAGTGAGATAGATAATACGTAAGGAGTCACACGTCGTTCAACGTAGAATTGGGGCCTAGCAGCCACCTCTCACTCCTGGAGAGAGGCTGGTATTTAAGTTGACCGAGTTAAGATATTATATAGCTTTGTGTACGCTTTCGAGATAGCTAATAAGGGAAATTTTGCATAGTGTCTCGGCGACGTGTGCGATAATATGTACGTGCACTGCCCGTTGCGCTTCGTAAATAAAATTAAGATATTAGGTGAGAGGAGTGAGTGCGTAGGCGCAAGATGTGGCATTTGGCAGTACTGGGTGCATCGGCAATTGACAGGTGTTCAGCTGGGTGGCGGCGCGTACTTTTAATAGAATAGAAAATAAGGTTTCAGTGCTCGTGGGCGGAGTGTTCGAGAGAGCGTAGGAGCAAACCTATTTTATGGTGAAAATAGTACATAGAGTAATAACCAAGCTCGAATCATAGGATCCGTATTGGCAGGTACTGCATAGGAACTAATAAGAAACCGTATTAATAAATATAAGAGTAAATCCTAATAAATATATGAAGTGACTATTTGAAAGCGTTTGTTTCGAACTAGTATTATGATGAGAGATAATAACAAGCTATAGATGACTACATTAGTCTTAGGTTTTTAGGTAGGACAGAGCCAATTTGTCTGTATATGGCACGGATATTGATGACTCGATCGTCTTATTACAGGGGGAGTTTCTGCAGCGGAAGTTAGTAGCTCTTACTAAGAAAATGGAATGTGTTAAGCATTAAGCTTGATGCTAGGGCGTTAGAAGATTGGGGAGTAAATGATACAGGCACAACCCGTACAGAGGCGGCAGAGGTCGATTCAGAAAAAGTAAAAAGTAGTGTCGCATAGGAACCATGGAGGCTTTACAAAGTGCTGAGTCGTTCTAAAGTACATATGCCATGTTGACCGCATGCAACGTTGTATATGCAGCAAACACATGCGCCGATAGGAAATACGATGTGAGAACACAATCAGATGCCTATGTTGATTAATGCCCAGGCAGGTACAGGCACTACCAGGTTATTCCAGGAGCATACATACAAGGACATGGCTTCAGTCAGCAACGAGACTCTATTATGAAATGTATCAATGTGTAAGGAAATGTTTGTGTGCTATTGGATCTTGGACATGGTGGTGTAACAGTTATAAAGCGTTTATAGGAAAATTCGTAGACTTAAAATAGAATAAACCTGAAATGTTTTGCGTGTAATATATTTATCTGTGCTAGATAAAATGAAAGACAATATATTTAAATATAAATATCCACGTATAAATGTGCGATAATGTTATTTTATTTATTAATTAATAAATAAATGTAATGTGTTATTTTAGTTATTAATAACTAAATAAATAAATAACGCTAAAAATTTTGATTATTTAATTTATTAATAAATAAATAAATAACGGTAAATGTCATGTCTTTACTGTTTATTAAGTGTCATATAATATGTAAAGTAGTTAATTGAAATACAATAGAGTAGCAAAGTAAATAAATAAATAACGTTAAATATTATGGTTATATTATTTGCTAATAAATAAATACATATAAATAAATGATAGTGATTTAGTTGAATGATTCATAAATGGTATGTGGTCTGAATTTTATCTGATTTGCTTAATAACACACTCTCGATAAATAATCACATAAGTAACAATCTTTGAGAAAGCATAGAACGTTTTAAAGTGTAGATATGATTCATCTATTAGACTTTGCACTAGGGATGCCCGATATCTAAAAAATATGTATTCGTATTATAATTCATGAGTATCGTGAATATTTTATAACCAGATACTGCAGTGCATATTGAGTGCGTTCGGATATTATCGCAAAAAATATCGATATTTCCGATCACTGTGATCGTGATATTTATCGATCATAGCAGTTTATCAATGCAGATTATATGAATGCATTGATAGATATTAATTAGAATGCAATGAGTATATATATAACGTATAATAGCGTAGCTACGTACAAATATACTAATTGTTATTAACTTCTTATATAGGTTATTTATATGGAACTTTTGCCGATACAAAGGGATAGTGATTTAGTATAATTCTATAGGGTTTAAATATTACTAGTAAAAAAAGGTTATATATATGTATAGCTGGTTTAGTGATTATCAAGGTTCAGTTTCTGAATAATGGTAATTATAAATATATATATATAGCGTATTTATTATATTATATAAAATACGAATTAGTAGAGTATAGTAGCGTTGAGTGTAGCACAAGTAGTACTAAACGACAATGTACTTTTACATATTAAGTAATTAATTACTTTTTATATATAATATTAGTATTTAAATATACGAATACGAGTGATGGATATGATATATATTATATACAATATAGTAGAGTATATGTGTTGAATTATTCCATAGTTGCGTTATATCGATTATCAAATATATTTATAGTATATGTATATTGATATATATATAATAATATATATATAATATATATAATATATAATATTCCTCCATATTAAGGCGACGATGAGTTAGAAAAACAAGCTGTGATAGCTACAACTGAAAAATTGTGAACACGAGTTTGGATCAGGGGCAATTTCAGTATCGAAAGTATCAAAATTAACAGTATGAAGACTATAATATAGAAGATTTAACTTAATAACAAATTAATCAAGGTATGTAACCTGGCGCTGAGTTAGCAGTAGTAGGGGGTCCGAGTGTGTTGGGTGGCCCAACGTAAGCTTCCGCCCATTCTATTTTTGTGAGTGAATCCCTCTTGGGAGCTGCCGTCATGTCATTTTTGAGCGACATTGGTAGTGTTTTATACCTGAATCCTTTGACTTTTTTTGGTCACCCGCGGGCTAAATTCTTTACTCGGACGCGCTTATTCCTGTTGACCAGTGGTGTTTTTTATTTTTTATTTCATTTATTTTTTTTTTTATTGTTTTAGAATTTTATTTATTTTCATTTTATATTTTACTTTGTAATATTTAATTTATTTATGTATTCTCTTTGTTTTTTTTTTTTTTTTTTTTTTTTTTTTTTTTTTTTTTAATGGCTAATACAGCCTTGTTGACTTGCGTCCGCCATTTTGTTTTATAAATCGTTTTGTTAATCATCGTCGGATGAATCGCAAATTCATCGTCGCGTTCGTCGCGTTTAATCGTCGCCGTCATCGCGTTGTCGCGTTTAATCGTCGCGTTTTTTAACAAAGTTCCGCGAGTCCGTCGCATTCGTACAATAGAGATGCTACGGCACAGACAGCAAACGACGTGCAGGTTCCAGCCCTGTAACCCCCGTATCTCTCCGAGCGTATCGCGCCCGAGGCGTCAATAGTGATTCCCCGAGGAGCACGACGAATAAATATGATATTCAAAGTGAAATTTCAAGGAAGGAAAGAGTTCAAAGCTATATTTTGAAATACGCGTAGTGCAGTCTAGGGTGGTGTAGTGTTACGTAGGTGTGAGAGTCATTCATTTTTTATTTCATACTTAAACATTTTCTATTAAAAACAAGTATATGACATCTATAAATATGTTTTATTGCAAGGCTGCTATTTAAACCATATTTAATTAAGACTATTTACTTTTTGATAGTTTTAATCCTTTTTCTTTTGTTTTTGTGTGTGATCACTTAATTATAGTTTGTTTAAGCCTTAGATTCTTGTTACTTAACAGTGGTTGATATCAGGAAAGTTTTTCTAAAAATTGTATATTAGTAAGAAGAAAAAGATGCCCCATATGTGTGTCCTGATATGATGTTAATAGCATTGTGTTCTTGTAATAAACTATGGTACGAAATTTTGTTGCCATTTAAAAAACGATCATCAGCATTTACGAATATGCCTTAAGTAGTTGAACCCTCAGTATATACATCATACTGATGATGGTGTTTAGCCTAACAGCCGATATACACGCGATTAGTATGGTCCGTTATTCGTGCCTATATCTCTACCGTATTTATCTGCTTTATATTTTTCTGGCTTTGTACTGCTTTAACGTTTCCTGCTTTAACTGGTTTGTGTACCCTATTAATTAGCTGCTGCTTCTTAACGATCTCACTTGATGTTTTTACTTGGCTTTTGATTACTCTAATAATGATTTATTATAAGTGATCGTATCGTTAACGGGTTACAGTCCTAGATTACGGCAGTAGTTTTAAGAGCTAAGTCGATATACGTCGAATAAGTGGTATGGGTGTTGATCCGAGTGCTGAATATACAGCACGTGTAATCCTTTAAGTGGGAAGATTGGATTGCCAAAGTAAATAGAGGGCACTAACGTTTAATCAAATTGATGTAATTATTATAATACATATATAAGCATTTATAAAGAGAGTGAGCTTAATCTTATATAATAGCTATATAGAGCTGCTTTGAAAAATTGAGTTCCCACAGATCATTATTATCTCTATAGACTATGGTGATGAATTCTTACATAGTGTGAGTGTCGTTATAAAAAGCGAATTGGATCATGCACTGCTTAATTGCGATACATATGCTTATTATTATATATTAATTACGATCATGATCTGGTATTCAAGTTATTTCTGTAGTTGCACGAGTATATCGTAGAGCACATGATCTACTTAATCTACTCACTAATCATCCCTCTCGCCAATCAACTTACATGGAATATCCGAGCTTCGACAGAGGGATCAGAAACGCACATACCACTCATTACTGATATCTACTCACACTCTCCATAGACACTTACATCTTACACTATGAACTGGTGAGCTATGATGCGAGCTTTACCATCTCACTCATAGAATAACTTAACAGCTACTAGCATTGAAACTCACTCTTTACGACTACATAATGTAAGCTACTTTAAAACACACTCAATATAGCATAATATACCACACTTTATCACTTACAACACAGGAGGTCGAGACAATCAAGGCCAAGTCAACACCAAACGGCACACATCACAACTCATAAAAGCAACACTAAATCCAACCAGTAGCAGAACATGACACCATTGCTTACACAAGCATAAATTGATAGCGAGATTACACACACACACTACAGACACCATCTCGACATCTTTATCTATCCTTTATGCTCACCTATAATAATGATGATAAAATCCAAAAATAAATATCAAATCATAGCTTGCAGAGTAGTGATAATAAATTAATAATACATGAAAAGATAAATAAAAGCCTATCCGTTGTGCATCCATCGATATAAAATAGAATAATGGGTAATAGAATATGTAGTAATTTACTAATAATTGTAAAACATGATTTTACATTCAGTTTTATGTCAATATAATATCCATAACATATTCAAAATTATATCTCATTTGAAATCTAAATTATACACAATTACATACTGACACAAAGTACGCAATTGGCATTTATCATATATTAATACTAAATTACACGAGCTCCCATGCAATCGTTCGCTCGGTGCTATCATTGGTTGTGTCGGTGGGTGTCTACCTCCCCCTACTATACCTAAGCAACAAGAATATACCGTTCGTATTGTGCGTCGTAATTTTGCGACGAAACTTTTTTTTAGTGGCTCGTTGAATAATAAATGTACATATTCTAATATGTGATCCTCGCATATACATTTCAGGAAAAGCCATTAACTTCGCGTAAATCTGAAGTTTTCGTATTTATACAATATGTAGGTATGAGAGTCATACTAAAGATAATATTAATGGAAATAGACGATGTAGAAGTTGTTAAAGATTTCAAACATTCACTTCTTCACTCATCATTTGCAGATATAATAATGTACGGGTTAATGCTTTGTTAATGTGAATATTCCATGTAGGATCATATTTGTGTAGAGACAGTATAGAGTGTGTGTCATGATTATCTGAGTGACCTATGCCTAATCACGAGTCGTGGTACTTGTTCTATCTATCCTTATCATTCTACTACTTATCTGTATAGTATGAATTTTCGTCTGGCGCATGTCATTTGAGACAAATATCACAAACGTATTGACCTTCTGTGATCTGTATTTTATGTTTCAACGATCAATTGCTCGTGTTGCTTTTAAAAGATGAAAGCACTGAGTAATAATCAATTTCTTCTTTTTATCCGAATGGTCGTTAAATGGTAATTTAGGGTGCTCTAAGTGGCACACAAAACTCAATACTGCGTGAGCATGAGATACCGCCATAAGGCCTTGGTGATTTTCTATGCGTCGTTGTGTCAGGGTCGTGCCTATAAATTTTTGTGGCCCTAGTCAGTCGACTAGGACTCATAGTCGAAACGCTCGTTGAGAGCGATAGTTGAGAGGACGAGGCAGTGATGTCCAGGGGGTACTTCGGAGAGGATAAAGTTTCACACGGGAGCTGATGGTAGAATGGTGCAGGTATGATTGTCACTGTTTCGATCGCGTCTCTTATTTTGCAGACGTAGACGCATAGATGTGTGAGAACGCAGGCACAAACAGCTCCCATACGTTCGCGTCTGACTAGTTGTATATATGATCCATCGGAGACGAGGTTCAGTGTGTCGCTCACGTTCGAATATCAGACTTTGTTTGACTCTCAGTGCCGTACGGAGTTAAACGCGACGACCGGCGGAGCGTGATGGAATTTTTGCGACATCCTCATCACTCGGTGCGATAAGCGTTGATTCCACACGAGTACGAAAGAACTATTTCGACACCTCTATTCAGAGATCAGCTACATCTACCATTGATTCCACTATGGGAGGTGGCGGTAACTCGTGCATATTACGAATGAATGCCTTTCATTCTTTGCCGGAATAACGGATGTGGCAAATGTCTATAGGTTTTTCCCACAATGAATTGAGAAGTAGTTTAGCTATATAAGCATTCGGATCATACTTTAGATTGACTTGTGTGCTGAAAAAAGTAGTATACAAACCCATCAAGTGTCCCTCGTCTTATCGAAATCGTAGGTTTCGAGAAGAATTCTTGCACTGAGACATTTTACTTCGTGTTACCACCCTCCAGATACCGGTAACGCCGAAAAGCTCCCTCATACTTCCTCCATTTATCAAGAACTTGTTCTATATGTGACGCTATTTCCCTCAAAATGTCGTTTCGTCTTAAAGTGTTCAAATTTCCATATATTCCACTGAGGGCCTCGCTGGTGTTTCAGGCGATGCTCATGATTGGGCTCTGTCTATATACAAGCCTAATGTCCTTAATCGCGACTTAGCTCCTATGTAACCCTCTTTTAACAATACGTGTGATTTCGTTCTCTCGTACTCGATCTCGAGACCTCTGCTTCTCAATATAAGCTCACTATGTCGACTGCTACTGTCTGCTACAAAGTTGTAAAATTATTGAAGCCGAGTATGATGTCATGCTCTAGTTGCAAGCGAGGGACAGGAATGCTAGCATGGGTTCTCTCGTATGGTGATGGTAAGTACGGGAGGAATCATACCCGCATACGTTGATCCGAAGAGATATTGTGAGAACTCCCATATCATCTTTCGGACTTCAGTATCTTATCCTCATAGGGGTGAGAGAGAGGTCGCGTGACTAGGATGCTATCTCATCGGAGTGCCGCGCTGCTGGAACAGGGTTGGTGTTGCAACTTGTCCCTGACATAAGAGGGTACTACAAGTGACTGAAATCTTAAAGGTACTTTTGTTTTCTTCAATATTTTTGAATAATGCATTTTTCATTTTGTCTGCTGTTGTCGTTTAAAGTATACTGCACCTTATCCTGAATGGGTTCTGTTATTTCGCCCTCTCACCTGGTCTTTCTAGACGCCTGCTTTCCCTACCCTTAGTTTCTGCATTTTTGACACATTTTCATTTTGCCAACTATGATCTGGACATTACTCTGCTAGGTTGTCTTCTGCTTCTAATATCGTGTTTCCTCCGGTCGTTGGTGTGTTCACAACAGTGACGATCCACAACTGTTCTTTTTTCCATTTTCGTCATCGCAGTTTCTCTCATATTTAAACATTACTCTACTCATTACGCTTGTGACTATGTTAGTGGCCGGCTGTAATTGGCCTCATGGTCTTACTGTACCTATCAGACTTGACACGCCAAAATGACGAGGAGCTACTACATTTCTAAGCACGTTCTTAAGCCTCAGTAGCTTTGAATGACTAATAGCATACGCTCCAACAGGTGAAAGTGAACTAATCTTCTTCATGGTTGTTTACCAGTTGGAGTAGAGGGTCGTCTTGTATTACAGTTATATCATTTTGTAATCATTATCGATATATTGAGTTGGGGACATATAGCAACTATCCTATTAAGGTCAAAGGGTACAAGTGTAAATCTGCAGCTGGAATTCAACGTACCGTCCAGTCTTAGATATTTATGTTTTTGATTGTTAAGAATTTCTTACGCTTACTAGCTCACACATACTTTAGCATGTCGTAATTTTCAGCTATGAACCCTTATACAGTAGGCTCCCATGTAATACGTGAGCCTTATTCACACCCCATCATAGCCGATATAAGTTTGAATCAATCAAGTCTACTGTCTTATATGGCCAATGTCATTTATCAGGCAATGAAGTGCATTTTATTATAATCATGAACGATAATAATGTCAATAGAAATGGTAGACAATCCCATGTAAGTCAAGTCAGACTTTATGTGATCCTTATAAGGCATAAGATCCCCCTGAATTTCTCTGAAGAGATTGTGCGAAGAATATTTAACATCCACTGGACTCACAGTTAGGTATTGTACAACTTCTTCATGATATCGTAGTCCTTATCGTTAAATGTTTTGGTTACCATACAGATCAAAATCTTAAAGCCCCGTTATTTATACACTGTCGGATCAATGCGATGTGTCAATCTAATAAAAGCACTCCTCCTATAAGTCGAAGAATTCATTTTTCCCCTGATAATATTTATATTCTACAGAAGGGTAAAGAAAAATACGTAAGGAAAAAATCCTTTAGAAAACCTCACTGATAAATACCTCATGCACTTAATGTAGTTTTATTCCAATGGACGACATAGGCATAATACATTACCAGTGTCCCTTAAAAAATGGATATTGTGGTTAGCTGTCATAGTTATAAATAAATTTTGGTTCTCACGTTAATCACTCGGGTTGGGAGGATATGGAATAGACGGTAGGTCCGGCCAAGCAGTGTTTGCATGTATAACAAAGTGTGGAAATTGAGAATTGCGTACTTACCACACCATTATGAGCCCGCACACTTGTAATGCTTTGATCTTCTTAGCTGTTATACTTTATGAGTAACAAGTTCTCAATTAATTTTTGATGAAAAGGTCGACGGGACAACTTTCTCATACTCCTCTTCTGTTGCTTCCAGATTCCAAAATTATGAATACTTCTATTAAGTATCTTTCGTACAAGCTAGCCGTTCGCAAGTCTCATCACGGTCGATGAACTCTCGCTCTTTTCTGTCCCTCTCCCTCCGTCATGTCATTGCACTACTAGAAGCATACTCCACTAGATATAACGTGGCAATCAATCGTCAGTATTCTCTGTGTCGTCTCTTCCTTTCGCTTCTTTCACTGCTTATAACAGCTATTATACGGTTGTTACGATAAATTTCCGTATAGATAGTGTAAAGGTTAGAGCTTAAAGCCTCATTGGCCGAAGCTTCTTATCACTAAGTTGGAACTTTGGATTTTCTTATTAAATGAGAATAAAATTGTAGTTATGATTATTTCAAGCCATTCCTCACATATTAACCTGTTCTATATACGAATCAACATACTCCAACATTTATATGAAATCGAAAATACAATGATATGTGGTGTTTGCCTTGTTTTTTGAGAGTCCTTAGCTATCTTATCACATGGAAGCATACTTTTAATGTTATTTTTTGTCAATGTGATGGTTCTCATGCTCAATTAAAACAGGGCAATCTCATTATACGAAATCGCGATTGCATTTATTCACATGTAAAAGCGTAGATGTGTCCCCTGCAAGCTTTACTGTATAAGTTAAGCAATTGTCCGCATCTGGTACTTCGTGCATCGTTTGTAAATGTTAATTAAATGTCGGTAAAGGCTATACACCTTTGATGACAAAAAACTGTCCGCTTGATATTCTTAGGTTCTACACTAACCTAAAGCTAGTCTTGATTGAATCTGCCAGAAAAGGATAATAATAATGGTTCGCTCGGATCATATCCTAAATTACAAAGAGGCTAAGTCCTATTCTGTTTCATGTGGTTTAAACATTATCTTTTGAAACGTTTTTTTTTTAACAAAACCAAATATGGGAACATGTTTTTTTTAAATCACCGCTAGGAAGGATGTTGAAACTTTTCTTGGATGTTGGTTTTTAGTTTTATCAATTCTGAGCCTTTTTTTAGTAGTTTGCACAGAGTGGATGGTGGCAAATAAGTGAGAGTTTAGGAAGAATGGATAGTGAGGGGAATCTTTAATGTTTTGGCTTGGCATATGATATGCTCTTTTTCCGATGAATAGGATAGTTATAATTTACATGAATGTTGTATATGTTAGCTAATTGCGTCAGCATATTTTTCTAAGTGTTTGTAGGTGTATATTAGATGATTTGTGGTGCGAGTTTTGCTGATGAGTTTTTTCAGGTTTTTTATGTTTTTCATTCAGTTTGTATGTTCTTTCTATCTGTTGGTCATGAGTTCTTTTTTCTCAGGGCTTAACTATTTCCTATTCTTGGGTGAGTAACGGGTTTATATTCTTTGTTTTGCGAAAATATGTAGCTAAGATGTTTGTGTTTGTTTTGTTGCTTTGTGGGTGTTCAAGCTTGGATTTTGTGGATTGGATTCTATGTGTAGGGTATTGGTGGTTTTATTTACTATATTCTTCAGATTTTTTAGTCTTTAAAGAGAAATTTTCGTGGGCTATCAAGTTTTTCATATAGAATGCTTTGTAAGTTTTTGAGGTGAGAGTTTTGGTTAGGTTTTTGATTTGAGTATTTAAATTATTGATGTGTTCTAGCTTGTTTGTTTTGTTCTAATTACTAATTACTTTTAGAATTGGCATTGTTTAATTTAGATTTGAGATTTCAAGGTGTTAGGACTCAGCTATTATTTTTAAGGCTATCCATGGGAATTTTTTGTTTACATTTTTTGAATTTTGTTTTGTAATGTTGAAATTTTGGATAGCTATTTTTGTGCTTGTGTGGTTTAGTCGGATTTATTGGGTTTGTAGTGTTATGTTCTAAATTTTGTCCAGTCTTGCTTTTTTTTGTATTTTGTATATGTTTTCTTTCTTCTCTAAGGTTAATTAAATTTATTCTGATTTTTGTATTTTATGATTATGGAGGTATTGGCATTAGTTCAGTTTTGTGTTTGGGGCATTGAAGTTTGTGTTATATAGGTTTGGAGATATAATGTTAGTTCTGTTTGATTGTTATTTTGTGGAATTCTGGTGTGGAAATATTTTTAATGTTGAGGATGTTTAGGTGTATCTTAATTTGATATTAGATTGGTTCCTCTATTGGTCTGCGTTTGTCTTTGTAGAATGTTGGTTATGATGCTTGAATTCCTGCACATTATGAAGGTTTAACATTTGGTGTATAGGTTGTTGGGGCAGTGTGGTGAGATCTGAATGAAGGCAATGGTTTATGTATTTATCGTCATGATCCTTTTTGTTGGTCATGTGTTGTAATCGAATGGTACTTCTTGTAGTTGGTTGTTTTATATTGAGTGTTAGTACTCTTGTTTGTTCGCATTGGGCGAGTGAGTTGTAGTATAACATGTTTACATAGTGTACATGTGATTAGTTTTTTAAATTTTGGAATATGTGCAGAAAGTGTAGAGGCATATGGTAAAAATTTGAGGTCTGGTAAGTGTCCAATTAATTCGAGTATACGATTGAAATGGGAAAGGCAAGCGCACAGAGCAAGTGACGGGATGAGCCAGTAAGATCAAGAATAAAGGATTCGTAAGAATTGTAGGATGTTCTCGCAATGACACTGAGCAAATATCCTTTATTCATGTGTAGTTTAAATATCTGAGTTTAGATTAGTGTGTTGTTAATGAGAGAGATTTATGGATTTAAGGCTTGGATGATATTGTTATTGATGATGTTCGTGATTAATTTTATGCGATAAAGAGGAAGGTGGGTAGAATTAGTTGTATTGTTAATTATAGTATTAATAATATGGGATTATTGCTTAATAAATGTGTAATTAAGCTTATGAACTATTGTTTGAGTTTATAATATAATATAGAATGTGGGGTAGTTAAACAATTGCTAAATTTTGAGCTAATGAAAAAGATGGATATTGATCGTTGACATACTAGGTAGGAAGCAGTTAGAATGTAGGAACACATGTTGAAAAACTAACAGTGACCGAATGACGAATTCTAAGGATGGCATTGGTGATACCGGAATTTTTTAATCTATGTCCCTGATTTTTTTTGGTAGGAGAGCACTAACGAAGCTCAATTGAACGACCGGGAATGGTTGGGTATGGGAGGTGTACTGAATGGTGAATGATCCGGACGAGGGAGATGGGGTATGACAGAGAAAGATGATAAGAATAGAAACAGACAGAGGGCAGATTAGAAAGTAATGAATATAAGAACAGGCGGGGGGTAATTAGGATCACGTTTTAGGATACAAGCATAGTACAAATTTCTAAGACGTCAGCGGATAATGAGCGGGACAAAAACATAGTGAGAATCGATATATGAGGTAAGGTAGAAGACGGTGCTAAAAGATGAAGAAAAAGAGCATGACATCTGGGTGAAAATGTGAGATGAAGAGAAGGAGAAGGAGGTATAGATTAAGTTATAAATAGGGTTCACTTTAATTTATTATTATTAGTTAATTATTATATTATTGTACTATAGAATAGATATGAGGTATTTACAGTTATTTGAAATTTTAGTTGAAAATAGGTTTAATAATCTGGAATGGTTATATCTGATGAGAAAATTTAAATGATAAAATATATTATGGGTATAATATATATATATATTTAATATATTATATAATTATTATTATTATGTTAGTTTTAATATATTATTTATATATATTTATATTATACTTTATATTATTATACTCTATATTTTTATATATATAGATATAAATATTATATTATATATATATAAATTATATATTAATATATTATATAATATTATATATATATATTTTTATATTAATTATTTTTTAACGAGTACTTAATATTATAATTATAATCATAGCGTATAATTTGAAAGTAAAATAAATAGTATGATAAAATTTATTATGTTAAATTAATATACTTTATAATAATTATAATATAATAATTATATATAGATTAATATTTTTAATAGTATATATAATATATATATATAGTATAATAAACTTGCTCTATTTAATGAATTTAGACTATAAACACTGAAAGTCTTAAAACTTTGGATGAAAATTAAATATATCAATATGCATATAAATGTTTTAATGTCTGATTGGATTTTTATACAAAATATAGTTATTTTCATATATATTATACTTTCCTGCGGAAGAACTTATATTGGTATTAATTCATTTTTAACCCATTGAAGAATTAATGAATTTCTATAATAATTTATTTTTTTCTATGTTTGCCGTTTTGCGTAACGTGGATATTATTTACCTCGAGGTAACGGAAGGTATGAATATGTTTATTAAAGATAGGATTTATAATTGTTACTGTTTTAGTGGGAGTCTTGATAGCATTATCTTTTCATTTATATATTTTATAATTCATTTTAATATGAGGGAATGACTAATTAGAGTTTTGATATCTTTTATAGATTTATTTTATAAGATCGATTTTACTTTTGCTGGAATTTGTATTATAATAATTTGCCTTTTAACATCCTGTTATTTATCTTTTAATTGATTTGAGATGGTGTGTGTTAGATTTTTTTTGTAAATAAATCTCATGATAGTAAATATGAAAGGATGAATACTTTGCAAAGATTCTCTGAAGACTAGCTGATAACCTTTGAAGTGAAACTTGGTTGTTTATAGAAGCTTGATGAGAAAATATTTCCAAGAGTTTTAAAGCTTTATGGATAATTCCGTTTTTTTGTGACTAATAATTTGGCTTTTTCTTCCACAACTATCTTTAATAAGTGAAAATAAGGTAATATTTATCAGACTTTTTTTTGAGTCTTTGAGGGAAGTGATATTATTAAGTGAAATTTTTGATTGAGTGAGAAGTGAGTAAGTAAGTGTGTGGGTGTGGGGCAGGAATGTAGGGGGGGGAGGTATGAGGGGTGGTGGGGTTTTTTGGGAGGCACAGTGGTTGTTATAATTTGAGAGATTCATTGTATCTGAGTTTCTTAACTTGTTTTATTGAGGAAGAAACAGGGATCTTGCAATAGGATGTCAAGGTCTTTTTCCAGAGAACTTGTTATATTAAGTAAAGGAAAATAGGATGTGAGATTAAATTATACTGGGTATTTAATTTCATTATCTATGATAGGTGTTAAGATATTATATCATACACACTGGTAGTTTACTATGATTATTATTATGCTCAGTATGTTGGTTAGCAGAGAAAGTTTCATGAGGGAGTCGTGTTATGATATAATGAGATCTGTATTATAAGATATAGTAATAGAAATGATATTTAATCCTACTCATGCGAAGTGTTTTAATTCCAAATACAATGAAACGGTATAATAGAAGTCGGTAGACACACCAGAGCTATCTGAAATAGCTGGTTATAATACTAATGTAGTATCATTCAAAGACGATCAAAGGAAGATTCTAAACATTTGCAATGTGTGAGCAACTACAGTCTTTTTTTGGTATTTTGTGAGTACTTTGAAGTATTGTGTGGGTGTTTGGGATTTGGTGTGTTATTGTATCGAAAGAAAGCTGTTGGTACCTAGAATGCAGGTCGTGTTTAGCGCGAGTAGATAACTGTGCGATCCAGGTGGCAGCGCCTAGCGGGATAGCCCGATATAGCTAGCGTTTTCATGATACTTCACTTTCGGCACGCAGTGTGAAGGCTCCATGCGTACTACGTGAGGCACATAATTTACGGGTTATTTCTTCCAGTGCAGATATGCGCTATTTGATTCTTTTCGATGGACTAAGCGCCCAGGTTCCAGTTGCAGTTGGGGTTCCCCAGGGGTCTCCAGTGGGCCGCGGCAGGGACGAAGCAGGTGTCACTGCTCAGGGCTTAGATAAGTGCTCGACGGCAAGCTACAGATCGCAGGATATCAGCAGGCCTCACGGGGCAGGATTATAGTCACAGGGTCTTTTTATCTTATCGCTCAAGATTCACGGTCTGCTGCACTGATTAGCTAGTGTTCGAGAGTCAACGGCTCAGGAGCTCAGTGCATGGTCTAAGCGACTTGCAGCATCGTTGCGCAAGGGCCCAGGCGAGGTTTACAGTTGTTTTTTTCAGGTCAAGAGGTCGCCTAGGTGCACGTTGGCTTCGTGTTTTACGCAGGTATTCCCGTGAGTCACTGTCTTCAGCATTGCCGTTTCGCCAGCGGCCGTTTGGCAGTTCTCTCGCAGCCTTGTACTCTTGGGCTTACTTGGCCCATGTGTCGGTGCCATGGGTCCTTCGTCTACACAGTTGAACGGATCGAGAGGCCGACATTCTTTGGCCACGCAGCGCCCCTGGCTATATGCCCCCTTGTGGGTGAGCTCAGGGGACAGCATCAGCCGGCAGTGTTTCAGGCAGGCTAGAGGGTAGTCCTTAAGTTGGCATTTGTTGGTCCCAGTGTCATGCGCCTTAAGTTTGACGGGATGCTGCCTGCGCGGCTACTAGGGCAAGTCCAGTTACACGCATCTATCTGGGTTTTCCGGTCAGGAAGTGGGACAGTACTGGATGAGTGTTCCCGCTCCACGCCGCAGTGACCGAGGGTCCAAGTTGGTTACAGGGCAAAGTTTTGGCAGTTGCTTAGGCGCTTATGCCATAGCGGCGCAGGGTTTCCGCGACTAGGTCGAGAGTTCCTACAGAGTGAGTACTTGATGCTATCTACAGTGGCGGCGCGTGCAAGCTATGTTGTCAATTAGCGGGGACAGTGCAGTCTCAGGACTAGTTCGATGATAACCTTGAGAGTGTCAGAAGTGCAGTCTTGTTTTCCCACCTTCTGTGTCGTCACACGTCGGGAATTATTGTCGTCGCTGGCAAGTGCATATGATCCCGGGCAGAGTGAGGCAGGGGAGTCGAATCCCCGTTCTTCGTGAATCTTTGGTGAAAACTGCTTCATAGAGTGTTTGGATTTCGGGGTAGGTTAACGGATGGTAATTAATTGTCGTCAGCGTAATGGCTATTGTTCCAGGGCAGTGGGCTCTCTGTATCCCAGTAGTTGGCGTGTATTTTGGAAACACTATGGAGACTTATTCGAGCAGCTGGTCACTTCATTTCGGTCGGTACTAGGCTCCATGTGCGTTTCTTCAGCTATACGCAGTCAGTGTTATAGCACGTGTGCAGGGACCTAAAGTAAAGGGAAGCCTTTGCATTCGGGAAGGACGGTCTGTTATGCAGGAAACGAGAGGGCAGGAGAGTTAGTCTATACGGCTCTCCTGACAGTGTAAATACGTCAGCTTTGCATACAACTCATTGATACCTTATTTGGCAGCGCTTTCTAGTGTCCAGGGGCCTGCAGGCCAGTTCTATAGTTCAGGTACCAGTAATTATGTGTCAGTGTAGAGTATCCATGAGTGTTCGTCAACGCAGAATATTGCGTTCATGCCGTTCCCTTCATGGTGTCACACAGTGCGTTATTGACAGCTTTGCTAGTGTCAGCGCAGGGGGGTCAGGATCACAGGTGTCCCAGGAGATAGAGGGATCTAGGCAGCAGGGGCGAGAATAGGGCTAGGTGGGTCTTCTAGTATCAGTGAGGCAGGTATTTTTATCAGGGCAAAGGCGCAGGGGACAGAACGACGGAGCCGCTATGTGACATGTGTGCTTAGCGCTCAGTCGTTTCATCGACATGCTGATCGAAGTTACGGTCAGGAGGGACATACCGCGATTATAAGTGTCTAGTCAGCGAGGTGGCTATCTTCTTCTAGGGACCGCATGTGTCGGGCTTTTTCAGTAGGTTTTGTTCTCATTCTGTCATACGCGTCATATGGCACAGTGCATCCATTCAAAAACGAGGGCTAGGGCTAGGGCTGACGTGTGTGCTCTTTAGTTCCCAGAAGCATATGTTGCAGAACGATTAGGCAGGCTCCCGCTGCGGGCTTGTTACGGGCTCTTTTGTGGTTACGCTATGCATGGTCTGGTTTGTGGCGCGCTTTTTTTATTTCTAATAATTACTCTTCTCTGTGTTACGTCTCCTTGTGCGCTACTCGAGGACGCGAGCTGTGGCGTGTGGGGTTTCTTTCTGCTGTACTGATTCGTCGGCGATTCAGTCATGGGCTATAGACATGTGAACGCGGGGTGTGGCTCTCGGTGCTGACCCTTTATGATTTCTCATCATTACCTGATAATGCTTTTAATTTTATGTATATTGGGTGTAAGGCTTTCGTGCACGATTTGATCCTTTTTTCTCTCCAGGGGAGTACGTTTGTCGATTCACTTGGTATAACCTCTGTTGCTTACGCTCTCGATATGTCCTAATTTTGAAAAATGGGTACATTGAATTCAAATATAGTGATACCATTTAAAAATTGAAATAGGTGAATATTTGATATATATATGCACGTAGGCTCAGGTATTCGTGCGTTCAGAGCATAGTTCATTTTGTCAGCAGAATCCCAGGATCTATTTTGCTTATTTATTAGAGTATTTGAATGGTCAGCTAGAGTGGCCAAGATGCTCGTCCATGATCGGTTTGAAAAATTTATTACTGGTATTTCTTTTGATGGGTGGGTCGGAGGGAATGAAAGGATATGCCTCGACATCCAAGTTTCGCTGACTTTTGTAAAGTTTTTTCCTGTTAGTTTATGTGTTTGTTGCTGTTTGTGTCATTCTTCGGTAAAGGACTGTGCTCATAGTCACTATTTCTGGGATATCATTATTTGTGCTAGGGATAAACGTGAAAATCAAACTTTTCATATGTATTTCACATTCGAAGATTGAGACAGGTGTGAGATACTGAGGGAGATAGCAGGGCAGGGGGTGAAGTATCGGATTTATTGTTTTATAATTTAGTTTAGTTGAATAACATATTTAATAAATACATTAAAAAAGCTATTTGAAAAGTTAATGAGAAAATAAGTTTTCGAGCACCCAGTGGTGTGAATTGCGTACCTGTGTCCTTATCCAGAAAGTGTTAAAGATTTTCGATTTTAGAAAACCATTTCTACTTAGAAAACTGGTTAGGAACGTGTGTAGATTCATTGAATAACAGTGGTGCGTGATTTGACGGCGATACCAGTTGCCCGACGTATTTGGCTTAAATTCGATTTCAAA
The DNA here is from genome assembly GCA_015478945.1 of Trachelipus rathkii. Classification (NCBI taxonomy): domain Eukaryota; kingdom Metazoa; phylum Arthropoda; class Malacostraca; order Isopoda; family Trachelipodidae; genus Trachelipus; species Trachelipus rathkii. Next base: position 50,543 of record JABUQX010039042.1, read on the forward strand.
TGAAGGAGAAATTTTAAATTTTGTTTAAGTACTGAGTATGGGGGCAGGTAGGGTTTGTCCTGATATTTATTTGGTGTTGTCTAGTTTAAGTAGGGGGAGAGTACTAGGGTTGAGAAGAGAAAAAAGAGGAGAATAGAATAGTGCTATGAAATTGGAAAAATTAGATGAGAGCAATGCTGTGATAGGAGTGGTTTTTAGGAGGGGTATGAGGATAAGGTGGAGGGTACGTGAGGGAACGGAAATTGAGGAAGTTGGAGAGATGGAGAGATTTAAAGGACAAATTTGATGTGAAGATCTCGAGGCCGATAAGGATATTGGTAGTAAACAAAGGTGGAGCAAGTAAGATAGGAAAGGCGTGATGGTTGGATGAGAGGTGAAAAAGAGTTGTGTGATAGGAAGAAACAGAGTCTATGTGAAATGGTTGGGAATGGAGAAGGGACACGCTGGTGTAAGGTTATAGAGGGTTTAAGTGGAACAGAGGTGGGTGGAGAGGAGGGAAGATGAAATGCAATAATGGAATGTGGTAAAAATGAAGAAAATTTTGAAACATTGGGAGTAAGATATTCTGGAAAGAAGTTACATAAATAAAAAAGGAAGAAGATGGGTTGAAGAGGGTTTAGGAGGGGAAAGGGATAGGAGGGGAGGATAGGGTGTGGAAAAGATGGGGGGAATATTTTAGAAGATTATTGAATGAAATGGGTGGGAGAGAGGAGGATTTAAGAGGAATGGGGGGGAATGGGGCGAAGATATGAAGATATGAAGAAATTATTAGAGCGTTTATCTACGGCGCCGGCTTAGACTTAGTCTTAGCTACGTAGTGTTCAGGCTTCGATGCGCTAGATAACTCGAGGAAATGCTGTATATATATAATTTAGTTTGGAGGAAGTGGAGTTTGCAAGATTGGGAGATGGTTGTTTGTTGGCTGTATAGGGGAAGGGGATAGGAGGAGTGTGGGATTTAGGTATTTGTCTTTTGAGTGTAGTAGGGAGTTGTATGGAATTAATTGAGAGGTGGGAAGATTGTTTAAGGAGAGAGAATGGGGGAAAACATGAGGAATTTGGTGGGAAGAGGAATGTGTTGGATGAGTAATCCCATCATAAGATTTGTGGATAAGTATGAAGAAAGGGAAAGTTATGGGGGTTTTGATATTGAGAGCATAGATGATGAAAAGGGGGATGAGGTGCTGGAAGAATTGAAGGGGGTAAATTAGGTAGGTTATTAGGTTTTATAGAATCAGAATTTTGCGAGTATTGAGGGAGAGTGAGATGTTTTGGGGTAGAGAATGTTTGGATAGTTGCAGTATTTTGATTATTTCAGTATTTATCAGATCGGCGTTATCGATTTACAGTTATAATCTTTAGTAAAACAAATATCCTGCACAGTAATTTTTCCTCTATTCTACGGCAAAATCCTAGCTCTTTAGGGAACTTCATAATCAACGCAACGAGTTGCGAGCTCTATACCTATTTCATGGTAGATCATTAGGCGTAAAACCTTTTATTTTAGGCCAGGTTTGGCCTGGGCTTTTTAGGTAGCATGATAGGTGGGACGCTTATAGCATCGCAGCTATTGCCCTGAAACAAGCATCCTACACTGGTTGTTATTTCCCTATTCTCGTTATTTATACCAAGGTGTACTTTATTGACGTGGGGGTGTATAAAGTTGACAGAAGAAGGGTCAATTGGCCCCATTACCCTCCGGATTTGTGACAATGACTCTGTACATCTACAACAAAATCGTCAACATGGCTTGGTCACCAGACTGAAAGAGTTCTAGAAAACGGTCCGACAATACTTAGCCAGGATTGTCGCAGATAGTCTCTTTCATGAGGAATTCGTTGTGGAAATTGCCCTCCATATCTATCTGTAAAAAGGAATCCTGCACGGAGGGTATATTCCCGATATACCACTTGTTCTCGTAGCCTTGTTCTACTCACAACTGTGAAATGGACAGCTACTAGTACGTTCATTAATGTGTGCGAGTACGTTAAAGATCCGTCTGTGTCGATACGTACTCTGTAGCGGTGGTGGTCGATGATCCCATTACGCGTAGATCCTTCACGTGTTACCTTTAACAACTGCTGTCAGAAACGGTGCAGGTAGGTTCATCAACCTCCTCTCCCTCATCGTCAATGAAAACACCATCGACACGTGAAGGACCCGCAACAGCTCCGTCATCTACAATCCGTCAGGATGCCCTTTCTGTTTAGCTTTTTTCTGGAAAAAGAATGAAAATTCATTAACAATCGAATACATACTATTATGTTACAATATTTTTCAGACATATAATAGCAATTGTTATTGCAAATTAACAGAATTTCCTATTGGGAATTCTGTTTCAGATAAAGGGGGTGGGGTTTGCTTCATGTGTATTTGGAGATCGCGATTCACCAGTATCTTAAGTCTGATGTTTACGGCAAGCGTTGCAGATGATTTCTGTGAAAGGAGAAAAAGAGAATTTATTTCATAAATAATCGAATACATGCTATTTTGCAAGAGCATGCCATCAGTTCTCCTTGTCCCCAAGCTATATTAGAATAATTAGATTGAAACTTTTCGGGTATTCATAAGCCGTGCTTTTTGTTAGATAAGGGGGTGGGGGCTCTTCATGTGTCATTTGGAGATTCATTGGTGCCCTCAGTGGTTAAGTCGATTGCGACGTTTTGCGTACGTTCAGCTCAGCCAAACGTCTTCTCTTAACAGGCGCCTAATTGCATGCGCCGGCACCTCCCGACTTTGTTGACACAAGGGGTACGGGCAGTACCAATATTATCACACGTAATGAAAATAGCTTAATAAGTATGACTTTATATATATATATATCATATAATATATAATAAAATCTATAATAATATATATATTATATATATATATATATATAGTAATATATATATATATATATATATATATAAAATAGTCTATTGTAATAAATCTATGGAAAAATCATATTGGCGAACTGAAATAATATTAGAAGACTTAAGATAGGCCGAATCCTATTATCAATAGCTTGGGGATTAAGAAATAAGTCCATCTTTCTCTCCGCTTCAAGTAGAGCTCGCACACATTCCTCATCATTATCCGTCGATATATCAAGAGCATCGCCATCAGTGTTCACTGGTACAAGAATGGGTATTTCGTTCTCGGTCACCCTAAGCATCTTACGCTGTAAAATCTCATTGAATATATACTATATATATATTTATTTATATATATATATATAGATATATATATATATATATATTAAATATATAATATATATTTATATCTATAAATATATATATATATTATATATATATATATCTTATATAATAAAATAATAATAATAATAATTTTAACATCACTGGATGTTGCATGGTTTGATAGCATTCTGTCTTCGGCCATCATCAGCTTCGACTGCATTTTCATAGGTACCCACAGCTTCCGCTAATTCAACCTCTTCGACTACTTCTACGAGCACGGTTTCTGATACAGGTTCGACATCTCCACTGAAAGTGCGTTTTAGACCACGTTTTTGATTATTTGCAGCCATATTTTCGTTTTCTTCTACAATTCTTGTCAACTAACGTAAAACACTGAAACAGAAATGTATATATATATATATATTATATATATATATATATATATATATATATATACTATATATATATATATATATATATATTATATATATATATATATATTATATATATATATATATATATATATATATATATACTATAATAAACTTATTACATTAGAGAGTATGCAAATATGAATTTAAAGCAGTAAAACATGAGTTAAAGCAGTCAAGCAGAAAGTTAAACAGTAAAACAGAAAGTTGAAGCCAGTCAAGCAGTAAAACAAAAGCATACTATTCCTTTAGGTGCTAGATAGCACCTCTATTGATTTACTGATTACTGCTTAAGGTACGTAATGTTAATAATTATGAGTTAAAGCAGTAAAACATATGAGTTAAAGCAGTAAGCATGAGTTAAAAAAGCAGTATAACAGAAAGTTAAAGCAGTAAAGCAGTAAACCAAAAGCTACTATTCCCTTTGATGCTAGGTAGCACCTGCTATTGATTTACTGATCTTACTGCTTTAAGTACGTAAATGTTAATAAATAATATGAGTTAAAAGCAGTAAAACTATGAGTTAAAGCAGTAAAACAGTAAAACAAAGCATACTATGTGCCCTTAGGTGTTAGGTAACACCTCTATTGATTTACTGATTTACTGCTTTAAGGAATGGTAAAGTATATTGTTTTTAATAAAATTCGTACATTTTATTAAATAAAATGATTATACTAGCACTACTCTGGCTTTTTATTCTTATCAATTTTTAAAATTTATAAAAATTAAAAAGTATTTAAGTAAAATGTAAAAGAAAAATAATGTTAATAAATAGATGAGTTAAAAAGCAGTAACGGAAGTTGAGAGCCTTCGAAGCTGAACCATCATAAATCTGAGTCATCAAAGATGAACCATCATTATAGGAGACATCAAAGTTGAGACAACAAATTATCGTGTGAGTGTAAGTGTCAGTGAATGTGTGTGTGTGTGTGAGTCTAAGTGTAAGTGTCTATGGTTGGGTGTAATAAGATGCCATACGTGTAAGTGTCATAATGGATGAGTGTAAGTGGTCTATGGATGTAATAGGAGTTGTCATAGTGTAAATGGGTTGTACTAAGTGAATATGTGTTTGTGTGTGTTTGTGTTGTAATGGGTGTGTGTGTGTGTGTGTAATGGGGGCATTTTGATTGTTCTACAGCTTTAGATAAAGTGTCTATAGTTAGCGTAAGTGTCTATGGGCGAGTGTAGTGACTTATAAGTGTGTGTGATAGCTGTGTGTGGGTGTGTCCATCTGGGTGTGTGTGTGTGTGTGTGTATTCTTCATGCTAGAAAAAAGCTAACTCCTACTAGGAAGCATCCTAGCAACTTGTATATACACCTACGCATCCTCATACCTTATAAAATAGGGGTAGACACCCATATTAGGGCTATCTAGGCTCAGGGGAGGCTTAGAAAAGGCTTGAAAAAAAGTGGCACATTCATTTGACACTAATTGTGGTTTCCCACTCACTTGGCACTGCCTTGGCACTCACTTGCGAACTTCATTGGCAACCTCACTGCGGCATTCACGTGGCACTCATCTAATACTCATAGAACACTAAAAGAAACCCTTACAATATATTTATATATATATATTTTTATATATTAATATATATATATATATATATTATATATAGTATAATATATATGATATATATATATATATATATATATATATATATATATATATATATTATATATCTTATATTTAACTATATTATATAGTTATATATAAGTATATAATATATAAAGTTACCCTATAACAAACGTCTTGCTTAAGTTGGTAAAATCATTCAAGTTGAATCTTGAGGCCTTTTAAGCACAGACACGGCAGGTGTTTTTACTACTCTAAATGGCTTATTGCCCTCCTGTTATGTGCTGTAACCGTTTTCCACGTGAAAATGTCAGTTTTTTGTATTTTGCATTTTGTTTTTTTTTTTCTATTCTCGCACACACTGCGTTAATAACTACCGAGTGGGATAAATATGATTTCCACGTTTGTCTTCCGAAGATCGGTTTTAGGGATGATTAGAGAAGATATCTGATCAATATACACTTTATACAATATTTGTAATATGTATCATATGCTTTAATTTTCACAGTTTTAATTGTATATATATGAATTAACTCCTCATATGTGCATATGCCTGTCGAAACATTTAAAACGAAAAATATAAAAACTCTTCGAGAGAGGAAGGCGTGTTCAGGATTTCAGAGAGGATGCCCAGAATGCATTAATGATATTATATATATATTATATATTATAATTAGTATGATATATATATATTATATATCTTACTAAATTATATATCGTATGGGTATTATGGAGTATGTTAGGATGTTATGATAATTTTGGTATTTTTTTTATGTTTTTAGTATCGTATATATACGTACATGAAATAATATTAAATTTGACTATCTTAGTAAGTAAATTAATATAATTAGTTAGCCCTCGGAAGAAAAAATATTATTTATATTATCTTTAATATTAATCAAATATATTTTTATTTTATTTTAATTGAAACATATGTTAAATAATTTTTATCCTAATTTGAAAAAACTTCAGTACTAGTCATCAGTTCTATGAACAGTTATTTGGGAAGATTAATAAGGGCATGGAGCTTTTGAAAACTCGAATGTCTTTGTCTTAATTTAGAATCCCCTTTTGCACCTTTTAAGGTGAAGGGAAGTTTCCTATTCAGGAGGCTGTAAAGAATAAGTTTAATTGCAAGACCTGCCAGTTGTGAAACAATATTCCTACAAATTTTAAAAACCAAATATTCCTTTTGCATAAAAGCATATTATGATAAGGTATATATTATATATTATACATTATATATATATACTATATATATAATATATATATATATATATATATATTGTATATATAATATATATTATCTATATTTATATATATAATATAAATATATATATATATATATATATATTGATATATTATATAAATATATATATATATATATATATAGTGGAAGGTTATTTTGAAAATATACTATGGTTCTCAGAGAATCAATAAAATATTTGGTAAAAGTCTTTAAACGGCGTGTTTTCGTAAAAATAAAATATTGCCTTGAACTCTCGTTGTTTCAAGTTAA
>JABUQX010039043.1:7500-12500 GCA_015478945.1 Trachelipus rathkii
TAACTAGACCTGGGAGAGGTGGGGGTAGGTTATGTCGGGGGTATAATCGAGCGAGGGATCATTCACGTACGAAGCGACTCCGATAAACATGGAGAGGATAGTGCGTCAACTGTCAAGAGATCAGTGCGTGCAGATAACAACACTCCACGCCGAAGGACACGAGTACCGGGCACTTGGTCGACGGTTCGGTGTAGCGCACACAACGATTGCACGGGTGGTCCAACGGTACCAGGAAACCCTGACACATGATCGCCGGCGAGGACAAGGTAGGCCCAGTGCCACAACACCCGTGGAAGACCGATTTATACGTCTGCGTGCATTACGAGAGCGCCACACAACGGCACGACATCTGCAGATACAGCTGGCGGAGGTACACGGCACCAGGGTGAGTGACAATACAGTGCGTCGACGCCTTGCGGAACATAATTACCGGCCCCGGAGGCCTGCCATAGGTCCACCGCACACCACGGCACATCGAAGGGCGCGACTGGCATTTGCCCGAGAACACATCCATTGGACGGTCGACGATTGGGCAAAGGTGCTCTTTACGGACGAGTCGAGAGTGTCTCTGTACGCCTCGGACAGGCGTGCTAGAGTATACCGACGACCGACGGAGAGGTTCGCGCAATGCAATGTGCTGCAGGTGCCGCCGTTTGGAGGTGGGTCGGTTATGGTCTGGGGAGGCATCTCTTTATCGGGGCCTACGGAGTTGCACATCTTCGATGGAGGCACTCTTACAGCCGTAAGGTATATCACAGACATCCTCGAACCATATGTCGTGCCATATGCCCCCTACATCGGTGACTCTTTCATCCTAATGCATGACAATGCAAGACCACACAAGGCCCAATGTGTGAACGACTACCTTAGGACGGTTCAAATTACGGCGTTGGAGTGGCCAGCATATAGTCCGGACCTCAACCCAATCGAACATTTGTGGGATATCCTGAAACGTCGGATCCGACAGCTGCAACCCCCTCCACGGACCCTCCCGGACCTGCGACAGGCACTGCGCGACGTATGGGATCAAATCACTGTCCAGGACATTCGCCCACTCATCGAGAGCATGCCAGGACGGTGTCAGGCAGTCATCCGTGCCAGAGGGGGTCATACACGGTATTGAGACAGACCCAACACCCCCCGCGGCCGTCGCCGTACGTACCAACATTGTGTGTTTGCAGCGCCGAACCTCCGAACCCTACTGCGAGACCCTTTGGCTGCACCTTGGCCTCACACTCTATCAACCTACGGTTCTGGGGAGGAATCCACCATGTTATTGTCATTGTCCAATTCCCTTCCTTCGCTACACGTACCCTTGTGGTGCGTTAATTTTAGACGAGTAGTATATATATATATATATATATATATATATATATATATATATACTATATATATATATATATATATATACATCTATATATATATATATATATATATATATACTATATATATATATATATATATATATATATATATATATATATATATATATATATATATGAAATTTATAATTTAAGTCTTTTAAAATATAGCTCTTATTATATATATAAATATATATATATATATATATATATATATATATATATATATATATATATATATATATATATATACTCTATATATATATATATATATATATATATATATATATATATATATATATATAAATATATATATATATATATATTGGGGGACAATTTTTACTATAAAACGATCTCGCTTAATTTTTTTTTTTTGGTGGGGGGAGGTAAATTTTTATAATAAAACAATCTCGCTTAAATGTAAAAATTTACTTGTAAATATAAGTGAGATATATATAGAGATCTTTGGAAAGAAATAAAAATATATAGATATATATATATATATATATATATCTTTATTTATATATATATACCTATATAAATATATATATATATATATATATATATATATATATATATATATATATATATATATATATATATATATATATATATATATATATATATATATATATATTTCTTTCTATATATATATATAGTGCAGTGGCAGAAATCTAGGCACTAATCTCTTTTAAAGGTTATATTACAGTTCTAATCTTACATGTACAATGGATTAAAAAAAAAAAAAAAAAACTGCTTTAGAAAAGTTCCACTTTAAGACATATTTTTAAGATCGTCTGAAAAATCAAGTGAACGTTCGAGTGCATTATAGAGTTAGACCGTCCAAGCGATAGCTTCGGAGTGCAGACGATCCATCAATATCTCTTTTAGTTAAATCTGACACTTTGGAAATGCTCTGATTCTGATATAGAATTATCGTTAGTTGATGTTCAAACTGAGAGAAAAATAAGTGTTTTATGGCGGTTTTGACATTGATTTACAGGGGTAGTAAATGGTAATATCATAGACAATAAAATTGATTTCTTTATATAGAGTATATATATATATATATATATATATATATATATATATATATATATATATATATATATATATATATATATATATATATATATATATATATATATATATATATATATATATATATATATATTTTATTTTTTTATATATATATATATATATATATATATATATATATATATATATATATATATATATATATATAAAAATTGATTTCTTTATATATATATATATATATATATATATATATATATCGTATCTTAGTTAATAGTGTGGTTTCAATGAGTGTAATATAAATGACTCGCCTACTCCAAGACAAATAATGAACTGTATTGTAAATGTTATGTTTTTTCGGGATGAAAGAGATGTTGGTAAGGGTTCAAACCCTTTTACACTTTAAAAACAGCATAAGATTCATTTAAGACACACCAGTTTTGTGTATACCACAAAAATGCAGTTCTTACTCAAAGAAATCTTTTGGACCGCCTTCAAAAAAAAAAAAAAGGTCCAATCATCATTCAACTAGATGAGGATGAATAAAGTGATGTAAGAAAATTGATTAAGGATAAATGAGATTGTGGAGACAGTGAGACTATGTGGCATACAAAACATCCACCAGGACATTCTGATGCATGGCGCATATCTTCATAATACCTGTCTAACAATTTCCAATTTCAAGTAGTCTTTTTTAAGGTGTTGGACTAGGGTGACCTACTCAGGAAACAATTGCAGCATAGTGCAATGAACTTGATGTACGCAAGCCCAATAATTAAGAATTCAGTGATTCTTTTGGCTCTCTTATTAATAAAAATATTATAGAAGCAAGTGCGCCAGAGCTCTTTTCTGCACAGTTTTAGTTTACGACACCACATATATATCCCAAGTGAAACAGTTTTCATTGTTCTCAGATATATTACAAAAACAAAGCCTTTTGCTATAACAGAGGACTTTCTTTCATTTGTGCCTGTTTGCGACGTCACTTAGCGAGAGTACTATAGGAAAGGCTCATGGAGCTTGGGCTTCCCTTAGCCATTCTTTTAGGCCAGTCTCATGATGGTGCCTCACCATGAGAGGGTGAATTCAGGGGTGTTCAAGTTATTTTAAAGAAATTCTTCCTATAGCAATGTGAATTCACTGTGTAAGCCATTGCTTAAGTATGTGCATCTCTGATACTTTCAAAGCTACTGTAAGAAATGTGATATGTGTAATATCAGAGACATGCACATTTTTTATAGCGGACATACGCTTTAAAGCAAAAAAATTAAAGAATTGAAGCCAGATTGTGAGAATACTAGAATAAAAATATTCTGTGAAACAAGATGGTGCAATAGGCATGAAGGTGAGCTACTTTATAAAGAAATGTTTATAACAATAGTAGCAGCTCTAGAGCATGTCAGTCAATTGTCATGTGAACATTTTGAAAAGAACATTATTAATTTAAATGGCATAGGAACGCTATCATTCATTCTACCTAAGGTTGTAACTTCGAAATTGTTGGAATATATCAAACTTAAAACATCGATCTATGTGGTGCAATTGAACACGTTAACATTACAACAAAAACTATTCATCATTTAAGAGAAAATGTTGATTCTGAGTTTCCCGGAATGTTCGAATCTTCGATGAAACTGGCAGCTCATATAAATATCGAAATAATAGTACCAAGAACAGTTGGTCTCTAGAGGCATCGATTTAATCCATCTTCTACAAACCCTGAGACGTACTATCGACTAACAGTTTTTATACCATGTTTAGACGATATGATTTCTTCCCTATATGAAAAGGTTTTAACTCACCAGGACACCGTGACATCTCTTCAATACCTTATTACAGCCTACTGTGACGTTTCATTTAACAAGGGTCAATCAGCATTCGAACTATTCTACAGTGACGACTTGATTGATTCTTAAGAAGAAGTCTTCCTATGGTCGAGTAAGAATTAAGGAGACAAAATTGGAAAGGTTTTAAAAAAAAACTCATAAGTGACCTCACCGGATTAGACGAATGTGCTGAAAACTCGCTCCCAAATTAAAACATTCTTGAAAATACTTGCTGTACTTCCTGTTTCAACAGCTTCAGTTGAACGAAGCTTTTCAAAACCGAAATTAGTTAAAACGTATTTGAGGAACACAACAAGTGAATATAGACTGAACGGGTTTGCTTTACTCTTTATTCATAGAGACTTGGCTTTGGAAATCACCAACGATCATGTCATTGATCATTTTGATGGATGTAGGAATGCACGATGTTTGCAGCTTCTTCTGTAATGTCTAGAGTTAAAAATTAAAACTTTGCACTCGCCCAACAAAGCGAGGGTCCCAGGTTCGCAACTGGTCGGGTGGGAGAATGTGAGCTGTTCTCTCCTTGGGCTTAGCTCCGTCCTGCTCGGACGTTAAATGAGTACACCTCCTCCTTGATTAGGGCTCTGCCCGTGAGTGATGGTGTTTATCTCTTTAAAAAAAAAAAAAAAAATTATTATTTTCCTACTATCCCTTTCCTACAACAGCATTATAATTACATAACCTATAATGGCTTTGTTAAGAACTCTAAAATAATAGTAAAAAGAGAGATAAACTTTATTTAAGTAGAGTTTACAAA
>JABUQX010039043.1:20000-25000 GCA_015478945.1 Trachelipus rathkii
AGTGAGTGATGATGCAGCCCTGGGAGACTCCATTATATAACCTGTATAGTATTCGGGAAGTGTGGCATCTTGGAATTTCGAGGTTCGACCGGATAGGAAATTTGCTACTATTTTCTTGTCATTGATGGTTATTTCGGTGTTTAAGATTTTGTCTATTGAAAGGTGACGTAAAACTGTGTCAAATGCCTTGTTAATTTCTGATGCTACTAGATGAGTGCAAGAGGGTGGTGCGGGGTGGTGGTGGTGGTTGATGTAAAGTTGGTGGGTGGTGGGGTGGGTGGTGGGAGGTGGGTGGTGGGTGGTGTTGGTGGGTGGTGGGTGGTGTTGGGTGGTGGGTGGTGAGTGGTGATTGGTGGGTGGTGGGTGGTGGGTGGTGGTTTTGCTTTATTTAAGGAGTCTATTTTTTTTATTGAAAAGTTGGGATTTAAATGTTTGCGGTAGCCTTGGAGGATAAATTTTTTGGATGCCTTTAGAATGGTTATATATTAAGTGTTGTATTGCTTTGTCAAGAGATGTAGGATTAGATATTTGAAAAAATTGAAGTTCCTGTTCTATGAAATCGGTGTAAGTTTGCCAGTTCGCTTTCTTACACTTAGTGTATGTTCTTTTAAAGATGTGTGTGTGGGGTGTTTGTGCTGAAGTGTGATTAGTATTGGAATTGGGACAGAGAATAAAGCATGATATGTTAGCCAAGTTGTGGTAACCTCAATTTGGGGGGAGCAGAAAATAATGTCAGGCGACGCGTGGCTCTGATTGTAATGGAATGGTTGTCTAGTAGTTGCTAAGAGTGCTGTGTGGGCAATTTGCCTATGAGTGTATCACATCTAGGTGTTGGTGTGTGTGTTGAGCCACGCAGGCTAATTAATGGGCATTGAAGTCCTCTGCCAATATCAAATTATTAAATTGGGTTAGGGGTCACAGATCAAGGACATAATCCCGGGGGAACTGTTGAGAGGTGGGGTGAGTTAAGGTTGTATAATTTTCTTTCTATTTTTACATCTATTGATTGGAACGAGGAGATTTTGTTGCGGTTAATAATTTGATGTGTGTTACATGTGGTGTTTCGGAATTGTGTATTTTTGTTTATGAGAATAGCCAGACTATGTTTGGATGGATCCTTATCTTGTTTTATGGTTGTGTAGTTGGAAAATTCGGATAGGTAGGTACCTTGAGTGAGGTCAGATTCCTATATAAGAACTATGTGTTTATTATATTTAGTTAATATGTGGAGAAGTTCTCCATGTTTATTCTTAATACCGTTATTATTCAGTTGGAGTATGTTGATTGAATTATGTGGGTGGGGGACGAGAATTACATTGCATGAAATTCCACTTGATTGGCGGTACTAGGTTGAAGAATGTTGATTGGGGGTTTTGAGATTAGTACACTATATATGTAACCACAATCGGCAGGCGTTGCTACGAACTGAGGTCTGCCCTCGAGTTACTGAACAATTACAATTAGGGCAGATAAATGGTCTGAGACCAGGGTTAGATTCAATACTACATGCTGAAAGGAGTAGTTGGGGTGCGCAAACCGGACTTATGCACCCCAGGTACAAAAAGGTGAAGTATATATATATATATATATATATATATATATATATATATATATATATATATATATATATATATATATATATATATACTATATATATATATATATATATATATATATATACTCAGTGGTGTGAGGTCATTAATTAATTGGGCATAAATTAAATCACTCACTTCCCAATTACACTTAATAATATAAAATCAGGGTGTAGTGTTTGATGGCATTTCTTTATTAATATCTCTTCTAGCGTGTTTGGATCTGATTAAAAATATAATTTCTAATCAATGTCATGTTGTAACAATGCTTAAATAATATTTATTTATTATTTTAATTCCATTGCAATATAAATTAAATGATTGTGGCAGGGGGAGAAAGGAACCAGGAACCTGCTAAGATCTTAATTACCATCTATTATTTTATATTTACAGATCAATCCTGTTTCTATAATAAGAAATCTTACAAGAGAGATCTTCTATATCGATATATAATAGCTTTTCTTAACTTTTCCTTTAATTTTAAATATAAAAATAACATACAGAGCGTGGGGCAATGCCTGGTCACGTCTTAACCGTAGATGGCGATCGCCGGCTGTTCCTCTCTCTCAGACACAGTTAGAGATTCTTATTGGTTGTTTCAATTTTAAGTAAATACAAAAGAATAACAGCAGTTATGTATGAACTTATAAATGTGTAAGCAATAAGCTCGCCAAGAGAACGTTTGGTTCCACTTATACTTCATTATTTTATATATATACATAAGCTCAATAGAGCGCATGGATCATATATACATTGTATATATATATATATATATATATATATATATATATATATATATATATATATATATATATATATATATATATATATATATATATATATATATATATATATATATATATATATATATATATATATAAATATATATATATATATATATATATATATATATATATATATATATATATATATATATATATATATATATATATATATATATATATATATCTATATATATATATATATATATATATATATATATATATCATATAATATATATATATATATATATATATATATATATATATATATATATATATATATATACATATATATATATATATATATATATATATATATATATATATATATATATATATATATATATAATTTTAATTTATTCTGGTGCTTCAATACTCTACCTTAGTTTAATCTAGAATGAGCTTTCATAAAAGTGATAAATTCTTTAAAAATTTTGGATCGGTCTTTGGTGATATTATTGATAATAATAAAAAAGTATATTAAAAAATGCATTTTCCTTAAATTGTAAACTGAGACTCATGTTATTATTAGTTAAGAAAATTGTTATTGATTATATATATATATATATATATATATATATATATATATATATATATATATATATATATATATACATAAAGCATATGGTGAGAACAAATCCAAACATTTATTAAATCGATAACGTTTCGGTCCGACTGAGACCATTATCAGGTCTAAAAATAAAATTTAACATTAAAATTATAATATTTTATACAAAAATACATTTACTCGGACGGACCAAAAATAAAACAATAATAATAATAATAATAATAATAATAATAATAATAATAATAATAATAATAATAATAATAATAATAATAATAATAATAATAATAATAATAATAATAATAATAATAATAATAATAATAATAATAATAATAATAATAATAATAATAATAATATAATAATAATAATAATAACTAATAATAATAATAATAATAATATGTATAATAATAATAATAATAATAATAACAATAATAATAATAATAATATAAAATTATTATATTGGGTTAAGGGTGACAGATCAGGGACATAATCCAGAGGGCAGTGCTGAGAGGTAGGGTGAGTCACGTAGAGATCAGCAAGTTTGTATATTTTTATATATATAATTATTATTAATATGTATATATATATATATATATATATATATATATATATATATATATATATATATATATATATATATATATATATATATATATATATATATATATATATATATATATATATCACATATTTATAAATTTATATATATATATATATATATATATATATATATATATATATATATATATATATATATATATATATATATATATATATATATATATATATTTATTTATTTATTTATTAGAGACGGTTCCTGTGAAATGGTGCGAGGGTTTCAAGACCTTCCGTGAATGGGAACTAAAAACCCAAGGGACATCGGCAGATCGTGAAGCAAAGAGACACAGCGGCACTTCAGGACGGTGAGTTCGAGGGCGTGATTCACCAAAGATCAATCAATCAAAGATGAAGGTCAACCTCCACCTCATCCTCTCTCGTGGGTGAGAGGACTTCTGTAGATCTTGAGGTCAATAATGAACGCTGTGTATGTGACCCTTGGGTATGGGTTGGCAGATCCACCCCATAGGAAGGAACATTACTTGAAGCAGATGGTGCGCCTAAATTTGATAAAAACAGAGATAGAGTTGAGGTAGCGGAGGAGTTGGAAGGAAATTCCTTCTGTAGCTCATTGTGACGGAGGAATGGTTTGACCTCTGAAGAGAGCTGCGAAGAGAGTGCAGAAGAAATTGGAACCTCGAAATCTCCAACATCACTAGAAGCAGAACCTTTAGACAATGGGGACGACGATAACAAATCTTTTTAGTGGAAGTAGCGTTATGTACCCTGTCAGGAGCAGAAAGGCTGCCGGTTCAGGGTGGATCAGTTGAAACAGGGTCTAAGAGGTCCTCAAAGGAAATAAACCTATTGGAATGTTTGCAAGGTATCGTGGCAGGAGACGAAACAAGAGATGTATAGGAGCGAAGTGAGGTATCAATGAACATGCTCTGCAAAGTAGCATGCTCCTGATCTTTGTTTGGCATTGCACCACCCAAAGAAAAAGCGTGTTTATCTTTCTTCGAATTGCTGAGCAACAATGGAAGTTGTAGGGAGGATGAATCGAACTCGAGAGAATCGTAAGATTGGCACAGAAGGGAGTGGGCCTTAGGTCGCACTAACGTATTCCCTGCGCGCTGTTCTAGGGAGCAGATGGAAGGCAGAAAGCGTTGGTAGGACAGGGTGGCGTCGGCCTCTTACGAGAGGGAACCTCGCCAAGATGCTGAGATGGAAAAGGAGGGGCAAGTATTTCAATTTCAGTGATTTCAACAGTCTTGGAAGGAATGTCACTCGAAGACCGTAGACTGAAACCACGGCAGATATGTCCAGAATTTGGAAGCCTCACTGACTGAGGAAAAACGATTTGGTGTAGCTGGAGGATACGGTAAACGAGTAAAGTGTTTCTGATGTTGGGAAAGCCAATGGCGAGCTTGAGGATAGCAGACCACGAAACAACATCGGCTAATAATGTGAAATAGGTGATGGTCAGAGAGGAACCCCCCTTTA
>JABUQX010039043.1:35000-37500 GCA_015478945.1 Trachelipus rathkii
CCACTAAGATAAGTCCATCTGAACACATTTGTACTTTAGATATATACTCTTATTCCCAAATCATAGTCTTACTACTATACGTTAACACAGGTGACACATACCCTCATGTAAACCCCTAGCGCACTCAAGACTTAGTCCTTACATCCCACCAAGGATTTTATTTGCAAACCAGCCACCTTGTCCTGTTTGCCATTTCAACCAACTTTCCTACTTCACTCTGCGTCATCCGTTCCCACTCCTTTTCATCCAACATAATATCCTAAATATTTAAACTCAGACCTTGTTTCCATTGTCGGTGCTTCTAATATAAGGCAAAGGGGTGCTTTAACCTCAACACACTCGTCCCTCCACTCACACCATAAACTTACTTCTCTTTTTATTACGGTGTTCACTGTTCAGCCCCTGCTTTTTTGCAACACCTGCACTTCCAAATATCTCATCTACTAAATCCTCTCAATCTCTCTTCAGGGTCTCCATAATACAAAACCAAATCATCCGCGAATATAATTTATTTGGTTTTCAGGGCCAACCCTCCACTCCTGAAAGTTTATACTTTTGTCTTCATTCTTTGGTTTTATAATTCACACCAATGCATACCCTGCCGTGACACAATTCATTCAACCAGCAATAATACACCCCACCTCTAATTCTTCTTATCTATAACCCTAACTACCCATCAAAACAAAAACTTGAATATTAACCACAAGGAGAACATAAATCTTAACTCTGCCTAATTTAATAATTAAACCACTATCAACACTCATTTCCAACTCTAATTTATTTCTTCACCATACCTTTTCGATATCCAATTCAGAAGCCTACCACCAACACATATATCACTAACACTGCCATAGAGCTTTTCCCTTTTTTAATCTGGGAATTACGACTTGTTGAGAAAATTCAAGAAATAGTGAGTAAAATGTAGTTATGCGAGTGAACATTTGCAAATGTGGAAATCAGGGATGAAAATGAATGAGAGAAGGAAACAAAGGAAGGTCTGAGTAATGCAGGAGGTTTATAGAACGAATGAATCTAGGGTAGAAATTTTGGATTGTGTGGGAGTCCTAGAAATTCGTAATGGTTAAATTTTAAGCTACTTCTCAGCACAACAAGACGCTCACTCATTAGGTTTTGTTATTATGATGGGTTGTTGAATCACTTTTGGATCTCACATATTTATACTGTAAAGGTACGTTGATAGAGAGTACGATTTTATTAATTTAGATTTAATAATTTCTCTTATTGGTGTTGATGGCCCTAAGGACATGCTGGAAAATTCAGATTGTAGTTGATGGGGGACCTGATATAAGTTTGCGATTAGGTGATCAAAAAAGGGATTGGTATAACAGGTTTGTGATTTTGGGGTGGCGGTGAAGAATAAATTGATGATGGTGTGAAGGTAGATTCAATTTCGGTGAAAAAAAATAATTGATGGGGTTCTTAAGTAGGATAATATATTTAAAACACAAGAGTAATTTCACATAAGAGTATATCATAGACGGGATGTGGAGAATGATGGTAATCTAGAAGACAAAGCGAGATTAGATTTTCAGTGTTGGTGAAGAAAGGAGATGTTGAAAGTATGTGTTTTAGGATGTTAAATCGATCAGTGAGGGGGTTAGGAATGACATTATCGGATCATTATGTTTGTTCTGTGTAAAATTAAGTATAGTGGGGTTACTTATGGATGGTAAGTAAGGAATAGAGTTGATATACGAAGGAAGTAGGTAAAATTAAGTGAGTAGTAAGAAGTTAAGTGAGCAAGACAATAAGTATATGTATGTAAGAGCGAGCGCTCGCTAGTATAACGGTTGAATGTGAACAAGTTTGAAACTGAACAAATATTTTCAAATATGAAGGAAGCAATTAAAGCCGACTGTAGAGTTGTGGAGTATGTGGCTCGTGCTAAAGTAAGGAAGTTAAGAATGTTAACATGATGAATGAGTGGGAATGAAGAGGTGATATGAAAGCGGTTAAAATCGGTAAATATTAAAAGTAATAATATATTATATATATATATATATATATATAATATATATATATATATATATAAATGCGAATAAGTTTGTAATAGTATTAAAAAGTGAAAATGATGAAGACTCAAAAGAACGATGCTTGGAATTATTATATAATGAGAAAAAAAGAAATACTAAAAAGGTTGATATACGTAGGAAGAAACATTTAAGGATAGGTAAAATTGAATACAGTATTTTATGGAAAGGAGGAATGAATTGAGGACTTTACAAGGGAATAGGAGCTCTTCTGGGAAAGGAAGCCGCCGAAAGGTTAACGAAATGAGAATAAGGGGTAGATATCTGCTTAGAATAATGATATGAAGGAATGGGTGGCTTTATTTGTAACTGTGACAATGACTAATGAGATAAACATGATGAGAGTGTCAAGATAACACTTCGAAAATCTGCTCCAAACAATTAATTTAATACAGTAATGAAGAGGTAGATAGTGAATGTGTGTGGGTGTGGTTTGGAATGGTTAGCAA
>JABUQX010039044.1:0-18044 GCA_015478945.1 Trachelipus rathkii
TATATATATTATAACTATTTATGGTTTAGGATATTACTTATATAATAATATACTATATATATATACTTATATAATGAGCTCAATATTGGTCACTGAACATTTGTTGATGTTTTAGTTGTCTGAAGTCCTTATTGAATCAATTAAGCTTTTTTTCTTCTTGTTCTCTAAATAGTTTAATGATCAGTTTTTTCTTCCTTTTAATTACTGTTATTATTGAAAGGTTGATAAAAGGATTTTTTTGCTTGTTATAATGAAATGAGGGGAAGAAAGTTTGTTAAAAATGGAGGAGAAGAAAGTTGTGTTATATGAATGGAAGACGAAAGAAATAAGGAGTAGGGAGCTCAGTGTGAGAGGAGAATGAGAGAAAAGAGAGAGAGAGAGAGCAGAGAGAGATGAGAAGAGAGAGACGAGGAGGAGAGAAGAGAAGAGAGATTGACAGAGAGACGAGAGACAGATTGAGACAGAGCCAGGGAGAGAGAGTCGAGAGAGTAGGGTAGCAGAGAGAGATATCAAGGAAGAGACAGATAGGAAGTACAGTAGAGATTTGGTTATTTAGCTTACAAAATTTTTCTGTTCGCGAGGTCTAAGAGAGTTAATAAGCATATATATAGAATACTAGTGTTATTCTTTGCGTTTAAATGGAAAAAGAATCTCTTAGTAAAATTGTATCTTGATAGGAAAGCGGAGAGAAAGGACAAGAACGAAACAGACAAATCAAATTATTGAATAGAAGTACAAAGGATATTTGTCAACATACATATATATATATATATATATATATTATAATATTATATATTATAATATATATATATTATATATATATATATATATATATTATATATTATATATATTATTATATATAAATATTTGAATATAGTATATATCTTTATAATATAATATTAGATAATATATAGAATAAAATATATAAATATAAATATGACTAAAATGTTGCTGAACACCTTCCAGATAGATAGATAGATAGAACGATAGATAGATAGATAGATAGAATAAGAAAGATAAATGGATAAGATATGATAGATAGATAGATGATAGGATAGATAGATAGATAGATAGAAAGATAGATTAGATTGATAGATAGATAGATAGATAGATAGATAGATATAGATGAGATAGATAGATAAATAGTGATTTAATTAGACTTTAATTCTTTATTATGTAATATCCCAGTTTTTTTAGAAATTTAATTAAAATAAAAATACAAAAACTATAATAACAATAATAGTAGTTAAAGATGACCTCAAACACTCTCTCTATCTATTGTACATAACATATCTCGCTTTAATGCATCAGAATATTTTTGAAAAATATTTGGAAACATCGATATGCTATCACCTCAGTCTTTAGCTCTTAATAAAAAGGATTCGATTCGTTGATTTTATGAAATGCATCATGGTTATTAAACAGTCTATCAAACTGTGGCATGAAATTCACATATTTTAGATATGTAAATGACAGGCCCACCTTCCAGACTAATTAACAACATACTGTGAAATCGATTGGTGAAAGCCCTTCAAAGTTTGTCTTCTTTCAATCTGACGCGCTATGACGCCTCCCTAAATTAACTTCATATCTGGGATCCATATAAATGGAGTATCAGTTATGATCTTGACAGTATAAATATCCTTTCAGCACTCAGTGATCTGAATATCTACGCATAATATATGATTAGAACTTGCCAAAGGAATTTGTTTCTTGCTCTTTAAATATCCAAGCTTTCTTCTAAATAATTATTATAAATTCTCTACAATTGTATGTGCTTCACCAGCGTTTGCAATTCTTAAACTAATCACCGCAGACTAAAACTCTTGATTTTTCTTTTTATTTTTCCGCAGTTTTTCTAAATTGAAGTTTAACACTCACTCTGTCTATGTATTTATTATTTATTGCATAAATCGTTTTATATCATTTTTCTGCATTTTATATAAAGACGTCTGACGTCCTCGCAAGGTCATGGAGCAACGATACTTAGTCATCAGCATACATAATAATATTAGGTGCATATCTAAATCCAAGTCTAGTTCCTATTTACATTTAATCAAAGTGCCTTATTAGTTCATTCAACATATGGTCAGAACAATGAAGTGGGGGATAGATATTCCACCTAGTCTTACAGATATCCGTTTTTTTACTTGCAAAGTTTATTTGAAGAGCATTGTTGTGTTTTAGGATTAGACATTCTGATTATATGTACTTTCATCGTTTTACTATTATTCGACAAATACTTGTAAGGTGAATTCAATTCAATAAGCTTTTTGAATTGAAGTACTCATGATTGTACCTACAAACGCCTGAAAAGGTCAAAAAGGCGGCTATTAAGGTCATTCCGATCCTCTATTCATTGTAATTCGCAATAGTGTCCTTTAAGAAATAATGCCGTCACTGTTGAATAATTTTCTAAAGCCGTGTTGCCTATCGTCAAGAGTAACAATAAAGTCCTCTAGTCTATCCAACAAACCCTTTTTCATCAAGATGCGGGTTACGATGAATGGCAGCGTCAAGCACAAAACGGATAAGCACCTTTGCACAATACTTAATTATTTAGAGTAAGAAGCCCGGTTTTCCGAGCTTCTTTTATAGCCTCATATGCCTAATGCAGACAGTTAAGAATTTAGACCATTAATCTATCGGAGTCTTGTACAAATTTTAACGAAACAGATGAAATTGCCGGTCCAAGTAGGTTTTAATTTATGCAATCAGTGCTCTAGATTCTCGTAGCAATACAACAGTTCATTCAACTCCGTTGCGACAATTTTGGAATACAATGCAATTAGACTGGAGACATTAGCATGAAACAATGCCATAAATTTTTTGAAAACTTCTTTGCTATTTGTCCGTCCATCAGATTCCCATCTATTTTGGTGGAAGCGTTTTCTTATAGCTGATAGTAATTTGTGTCGAGAAAAAATTTCATTACTCTCTTTTTTTAAAACGTTTAATAACCAAAGCTCTTTATATAATGTTCTACGTATAATTTTTTCAAATAATCAGATTTAAGGATGCTCAGGAAGTTCATATTAGTTATCTATGACGGAACCTATCAACGCCATTTGAATTATTAAAATGCAATGAATTTGTTACTGAAAGCACCTTTGTTTTGCCGATCTACAATTGGCAAAGCCAGCAACAATTATTTTCGATTATTACAGTAAGTTTTCGACTAGCTTTGTGCATGCCTTAAAGTGTAAGATTCATAAAACCACATTTAACTGATCTATGGATGTCGTTTATTTACAGCCATATCTAATTACAGTGTATAAACTCGTTTAGATTTCTTAAGAATCGATTTAATTGGTCTAGGTATTTATACGTTTTTTATTTCTATGCCTAGTGCAGTTGTTCCAGCAACAAATCTGAATGAAGGGTGTACCAAGCCTACATACAGAATATAAAGGCTACATTGGGGAAGTGATCTGAAAACAGCATCATATTATGATGTTAATCATAATATATCCTTCTAGTTATTAGAACAAACAACATGATCTAACCAGGAAGTTGTGTTGAGCCGGTGACAGATATGTAAATGAATCCTTAGGCAAAATTCCATTCATCAAGACCAATTTAAAATGTAACACAGTCATTAAAATTTTTTCTCATAGATTGAACTAGCTAATTGTATTAAAAAAAACGACCTGCAATGATAAAAAACCCGAGACGTTCAAGGAAATATTGAATTCTCCACCTTCATAATTCATTTAGATAATCCAAAATTACATCGGTTCTCTCTAAACATGGCATGTAAAAAATGTTCATGACGATTAAATTGATAATCAATTAAATTCCTATAATCGGAGTCTTGAATGTGGTTTTATATAGATTAGAGAGAAAGTTTCGCAATATTGCAAATCCCTCTTAGGTCTTCCTTTCGTGTATCTCACTTACGTATTTGCCTTTTGAAAAACTAATATTGATCTCCAATTTCTCTCTGAACAAATACTAATTTAATATGGTCTCTCTCCATCACATATTCTTGTAATAATAATACAGTATCGTGGTTTATAAATAAGGTTCCTGTATATAGTATTTCAAATTGTTCTAAATGAGTACGTTATAATACATATCGTCAAAAGTTAGTATCAGCATTGTTTCCAGTCATTGTATTACGACCTTTGTAAAATTGTCTGGCCAAATAAGTCCGACCGGCCCAAAATCATTCTTTAATTAATTTATTTAAAGAGCTTCCCACAGTTATTCCATTATTTATTTTCTAACTTAAACTAATTTATTTACCTAGATACTGACACTTACACAAGTTGGTTCCTGATCACTTTCTATATCACAGAGTATTTTCCTCCCCCGTCGAACCCACATCCTTCAGGAAAAAAGGCCACCACTTCAGCTCGTCTCACAGGAACGCTGTATAACGGTAATGTCATCCACGGAAATCCTATAACACCCGATCGAGAACCCGAATATAGCTGGTCATTCCTGTTTGGTTGCAACTTGTGTGATCCACCACTCCCGACTCTATCATTGTTCTGACCGTTATGTTCTCCGTAAGCGTTCTTAAAATCAGTCCTAAATTGGTGCCGTAGAATTGGGTCCCATAGTTTGCCCTGTACTCTACGGGATCCTTGAACTAAATGACAAAACTTCGGTGTTGCTCTCACATTCCACTTTTCCCGTGCAATCTTGGTAACTTCTAACTTCCATTTCCATTTCTTGACGGTAAAAGAAATCTACTGTTCTTTCAATGAGTCTGTCCATCACTTCTTGCTGGTGTACATGCCAAAATTGGAAATAAATACTAAGTTGTTGCTCCATTGATCAATAAATATAATAAAAAAAAATAAAATAATTATTATTATTATTATAAATTTATTATTATATTATTATTATGATTATCGTGAGTGTGATATATATTATTATTATATTATTATTATTATTATATTTTATTATTATTATAATATTATTATAATTATTATTATTTAATTATTATTATTATTAATTCATTATTATTATTATTATATTATTATTATTATTATTATCTATTATTATTATTATTTACAGGAATACATATTCTATTAATGTACATATATTTATAGTATATATATAATATATATAATATAATAAATATAAATATATATATATATAATTATTTTATATAGTATATATCGAATAATATTATATATATATAAATATTATACATATATAATTATAGTTATAATATATATTATATATATTATATATATATTATATATATATATATATATATATATATATATATATATATACTATCTATATTAAGGACATGGATAGGTTAGGTTAGCTAGGTAGGCGGGTTTCTAAGTTAGGTTGGTTAGCTAGGTAGGTTAGGTAGGTTAGGTTTAGGGTTACGGTTTAGGTTAGGTTTGAGGTTAAGGTAGTTAGGTTAGGTTAGGTAGTTAGGTAGGGTAGGTTAGGTTTAGGTTTTGGTTAGGTTAGTTAGGTCGTTTTCATGAGTATTTGTCAGTTAAGATAGGTTATGCAGAGTCATAAGCAGTATAATATTGGGCGAAAGTACATAGACATATTATTGGAATATATATAATATATATATATATATATATATATATATATATATATTATATATATAATATATATTTTTAAAATTATAATATATATAATAATATATATATATATAATTTTAACAAATTATTACATACACACGCCCTTACAATTACAAAAATAAACTATTTAACCGTTCATTTATTTAATTATATGCGTTACTGCGATTACATAAAAAAAAAAAATTCATATTTCATTATCATAACCAAATTCTAAATAACAAACTTCAAAATTTTAATTTATGATGGTTTATTTTATTGTGAAATATTTATTTAAATTCTTTACGTAATAATATTTTTAATTAATATTATTTATGAATGAACTGATTGAAAACAGTATATTAAAACATTATGTATTATTGTTCTGCGAGGGGTTTTATGCTTAGAAATACTCCAAACCCAATTTTTTTTCAATCAATCAAAACAAAAATTTATATTTCCTCTCACAATATGGCAGAAATCTTCTTTTTGATTATGCAATTAGAATCCATTGTTTACTATTTTCTAATTTCTATAATTTTAGAATCGAACTCTTTTCATCGGAATCTATTCTTTGTTTTATTCCCTACCGGTATTCAATATTTTTATTTTTAATAAGAGCAAAAAATAACCTACTGCTATTCCACAACAGCGCTCTCTCTCTCTCTCTCTCTCTCTCTCTCTCTCTCTCTCTCTCTACTCTCTCTCTCGCTCTCTTATATCTTATCTATATTATAATATATAGTATATATATTATAAGTATTATCTATAATATATATATATATATATTATATATTTATATAAAATAATTATATTATATATATAATATTATATATATATTATAATATATAATAGTAATATATATAATTGTAATTATATTATATTATATATATATATATTATATTAATATAATATCTATATATATATATAATATAGAATATATTATATAATATAGATATATTATATTAAAATAATCGCATTGGTTCCATTGGAATTTACATAAGCCTGGGTGGGGGTTGGGTACGCAAAACTTGCATCGGATCCAAGCATGCCATGAGAATTTTTAATATACGTGAAACTATAACGTGATGCGCTAATCAACCAAAGCTCACACCTCGACATACTTTCGCTCGTATTGCACGACAAGGAAGAATACAGCTGGGGGAACTTCACTCTACACAGAAATAATATTAAATATATATATTATATATAAAATATATATATATAATATATATATAAATATTATAAATATATATATTATATATATATAATAAGAATATTATATTATAAATATAATAATATATATATATAATATCTATATATATATTTAGTCTATATATTATATAATATATAGATAATATGTAATATATTATTATATGATTATATATATAAATCTGACGAGATTTGATTTTACTATAAAATTAGAAATTTTTCAAGTTAAAGATGAAAGTGAAGACAAACCACCAAGAGAGGTGCCATAGTTATTAAAGGATCTGCTCCATAGCAGTTAACACAGGAAAAAGTACATAATAAATTATAAATAAACATTGTATTTTATATTTGTGATATAAAATATATAAAATAAAATAAACATATAAAATAATTACAAAAAAAAATTACAAAATTAAATCTATAATATCCTCGTTTTGAAAATACTAACCTTACATAACTGGATCAACCAAAAGAATGATTGAACAATTAGGTCGGAACACTGAATGTATGCCCAAAATTATACCTAAATTGGTTGGTTGTTTGGGACTTACTAAACTTAAAAACAGTATTTATAACATATTAAAAGAAATATAAAAGACATATATAAATTGAAATTAATAATTAAAATAAAATAAATTAAGTTTGATAGAAGAAAGTCAGATTGAGTCGAGGTTCTATTCATGAATGTTAGATGGCTCTCCGAAGATGCCCGACTTTATTTAAATTCCATTATAAGCACAAAAAATATCAAATTACATGGAGTTTTTAGGTGGATGGATTCCTTCGTTCTTTGATTGCGGTGTCTCCGCACTATGTTCTTTTTCTACAACAAGATTTGTTAACCGCAAGCTGGACCGGCTACCCAATAGGCACGTACCTCTTCCAATAAGTTTAAATTTGTCCACGCTTACAGGCAAGAATAATCCCGGACCTTTAAGGTATGTTCATCTCATGGATTTCTTTTCATTCAGAATTCCAATATTTAAGGAGCTTCCCTAATTTTAATCTCTTTCCTTCCATACATTGTTGATAACATCATATCTAGAAGTCTGAAAAACCATTAGACACCTAACTCAATTGATTCGTAAAAGAAAAATTTAACTGAAGATTCTTAACAGGCTGGTTCACTGATACTTTATTAGAATCCTAAGACCAATATTAATGAGACATTTCCCATTTGCCACCTTTATTTTCACATTTCCAACTACTACTCAAAATAATTTTTTCAGATTCAAAGATTTAATTCCTAAAGAGTTGCACTCCTCTGATAGTCACCTTGTTAATTAGAGTGTGCTGGCGCGTAACATCCGCTAATGTTAGGTCAGACAGCCACAACTTTTACAAGGATTTACAACATAAGGGGTTTTTTTCCCTTCTTTTCCCTCACCAATTACTACTTCCTCGCTGAGCCATGAAATGACCTTCCCATAGCTACTCAAGACTTCTCGTGCTTGCCTCCGTCACTGATTTATTCTCGTGACCAGAATCTTGGAGAGCCTCTACATTAGATATGACCTCTCTACTGACAAAAAATTTAATAACCAATTTATACCGTTCACATAACACAAATTTAAAATAATTCATGAATCCATTCGCAACATTCAGGCATACATAAATTTCCTTGAAAATTGTCTTTATAATATCAAAGTGGGCTTCTCTTAAGAAAAACTTGGCAATAATTGTATAAAATATCGACAAATCTTGTTCTCTCCATCAATAAGATTAACAGTTACATCCCTCCTAAAGGGAAACAAAACATCTGTACGACATTCGTCACAGGCATGGCACCAACTCTAATAAAATAATAAATAATATAACCAAATGACCTATATAATACACATATAACCCTTACTATCGCCCTCACCATAACCCGACTATACCCAATATAAATATATAATACAAAAAAAAAATATATAAACCCTAATAATAAATATAATATATATAATATATTTATTGAGAAAAAACCACTTATGGCCAATAAGGGTTTGATTTACCACAGTGTTATTCAGGCATAAAAAAACATGTAATTTAATATAAATAAGGAACCTTGTTTACACAGATCATATGTAACATAAGCCACTTATTGTATACCCAGTTTCAAAGCACTCTCCTCTTTATTACAGTCTTTTCCTTTACAAGCGTGTCATAGTGAAATAGATCGTCGTGTTTTTTTTAATACTCACTCTATTATATTTTTATAAATACAATAATAACTATAATAACAAAAAGCTCACATAACAAACATATAAAATTATACCGTATAAAAAAAAACAAGAACATTATATAAAAATAAACAAAAAAAGCCTAAAAATACTAATACCTAACTAAATATAAAAGCTCCAATACTATATACAACCACCTAAAATATAACCTACATAATCCCCATACTATATCACAACCAATACATAATAAGAAAATATTATAATACTATAAACTAAAACTATATATAATACTAGAATACTAACTGATACATGGACGGCAAATATATGTTTACTAAGCTGCAAATCGAAATGAGAATCCGATAAGTTTTGGTTTTGAATTGCAACCCATTGCACATACAGTGAGATAGCTACTAAGGAGAAAAAACGAGCATCCGAGAATATTGACTTGCAAACACTTAACAACCAGAAAAGTCCGAAAGCTAATGAGAAGACACAATTGGTCAGAAAACCCAAGCCACGGACTCCCAACACTAAGACGAGTCACAGAAACCTCATAACCCATCATTTCACTTTGTCTGAACTGAAAATTCACATCTTACAACTTCAACAACTGCACACAACGTAGACCCGTTACTGCACGCTAGACTACGGCAAGATCAATTTTCTTACCGATTCCAAAAATCCTTCTTCAACAACACCTGAACATGATCAATTACTTTATCTTAACTCAAAGCTAATACAACCACTATACATGACCCAACCCAAAAGACGATCGTTATCCTCTTTCTACCATAACATATTTAATTCCCCCTGAACAGCACCCACCGATTTTCTTTATCTTCAACCTTCCACGTATACACCCTGCTCCTCCTGCCACACATGCAATAAGTCTTAAACAACTATCCCATCGAGTAATCTCAACTCTTCTCGTCTACCTCTTCAAGCCTCTCCTAACCTCCAAGGGATGTAATTTTATCCTCATATAAATCGCTTCACAAAGTGATAAAAGGACCACCGCCCCAAAAAGCGATTGACCCGTCAACCACACCAACATCGCCCAGAAACAACCGGTAAGTTTAAATTCCAATACTCTATAACAAATTTTCTCGTCCTTCTCTTAATCTTGTGGCTGAAACCTGGCTGGTTTCTCCACATTTTGTTATATTAACTGCTCCAGCAACTCTGCTACACACATATTCTTACCCACTCATGACACTACACCATATCAAATCATCTACCCTACAAACCATATCACTCAACTAACTATAATATAAAACTGAATAGCTCCTATAAACCTAACGCCCACTATCAAACACTACAATAATATCTCCACCACCTAACAAACCGACATAAGTACCCAATAATATAGATATCATTTCTGAACCGAGTACACCCATACAGCTCTAACGAGGAAACACCGTGCATAACCGCCACCTCCCCAGCCCGCAACAACCCACAGGAGACCTGAAATAAGAAAGCCATCTTTGATAAAACAAAAAAAGCAACCACAAAGGCGTATGCACACACTCATTTGCCTCATTAACCCAACAAAAATAAAAAAAAAAAAAAAAATCAAAAAAAAAAAAAAAAAAAACAAAAACAAACAAAAAAACATAACATTTATACAATAAAACTCACACACTATAATACCCATACACTAAAAAGCAGAAAAAACAAAAAAAAAAAAAAAAAAAGTTAAAAAAAAAAAATTAAACTAAATATCCAGCTACCTAATAAAATCTTTATAAAGCGTAATATAAACCCAAATACCCTCATACACTCACACTAGTAACCCCAACCCCCAGTCACTTATATATTATATATACCAATCTACCTCTACCCTATATAATATACGTATACATAAAATACATATACCACTACCATAAAACTACATACCCTCACCACCAATAATCCAAATATAATAAATATTGGACAAATTAGGAGTGGAACTAATTTACTTTCTTCTAAATTGCAATGTAATTTATAATCATCCAAAATAAAAAATTAAATAATAAAGGTAATTTAAGAAGAAAAAAAATTAATATTGTGAAGAAGAGGTCCGATATCTTGAAGATAATCTCCAAACCCCAGACTAAGGCCCATAATCCATACTAAACAAACCTATATAACACCCTATAATATTAAACCCTATATATATATATAATAACTACTTTGTCGTAGTGATTAGTGAGCCAAAACCAAAACTCAAAACCAAATAATAATCTACCCAAAAAAAAAAACAAAAAACATATATATATGCAAATATTAAACCCATCCAACCAATAAATAACTAACTCCACCTATTAAATACTTTATATACATGTAATGTGTGTTTGTGAATGTGTAGTAGTGTGTTGTGTGTGCTTACTGCAATCCGTCTGATAATCCACATAAAGAAAGAATACAGCTGACATAGGAGAAACTTATTGAATAGATACAGCTTAGTAGATATCAGAACATCGACAGAGAGAGGATACTATTAAACAATGAGACTGCATTCACCCACCGCTCCTATACCATCCCGAAGCAGAAATGTCGATTCGCACCCAACAATTGAATAACACAATCCTACGCAATAGCTAAAAAAAGATCAAACATGATATAATTATATTGCAATTCCTACCTTCTATTGGTGATCTTCTCTCTCCTCTCTCTCTCCCCTTCATAGGCTATAATATATCATAAAAAAATAAAACCTATACTACCTACATACATACTAAATCACTATACATATAAAAAAATACTCCAAAGAGAAAATCAATAGACACAACAAATAAACGATACTATATATACCATATATAAAAAGCTATAACGAACTAGATAATTACATATCCAAAGAATAAAATACAAAAAACACATATACTTTTTCCAGTTTAACATGACTTAACATAATCAAAAAAATGTTTTGAAAAAACAGCTCCATGAAATATACGGACACAAACTAGTAGAGACATGACCCTTTTGACTACATTCCGCTCTCTTAACTCTTCTAGCGCAAGCCTGGAGGTCCGAAAAATATTCGACGACATAGTCGAATTTAATAACCCCACTCATACTACTTCCAAAGGAACAGGAGCACATGATGAAACCGGTGAAATGATTTTTGACTCATCGACTTTCACCTTTCAACCTGAGTCGGAAAACATCCAATGATGCTTATCTTCATACTACTATCCAAAGGACAGAGGAGCCACACCCCAATAGAGGAAAAGGGAGATCAACACCAGTAATAACTCAAGCGAAACACACCATACTCCCCGAATTATCATTATATGCTAACAACAATTGTATCCAAGAAAAAATCACTGGGAACGAATACAAAAACATATGTGGCACAAATAATGAAAGAGCAGCTGGAACGCTCACACTGCCTCCTAAATGTGATGGCGAATGTGTTGCGGGAAATAACGAAGGCGAAGCAACAGAGACACAAAAACAGTATAGTCCCCAACCTATTCAGCCCTCACATATTTGCCACCACAGGAAAGGCGAAAATTTAATTTGGATTGTGAAATTGAAGGATATCGTCCTTCAAACACTTTCTCGGAGATAAACGTGCAAGAATTACTCCAAATAAAAGCATCCTGAAAAACTTTGCCAAACCAGAAGCAGCGGAGCCCTATCTATCTCCTTATTGTGAAGAGCCAAAAACAGTTTAGTCTATAATTTAGAAGAAAACGAACACGTCAACTCGACCCTCTCCGAACCCTATTGATATAAGCAACCATACAAATGTGAGAGACAACTCCCGTATGAACTCTATAAGAATCCACCCCAGCTTACCCGCCTGCGCATAAAGTCTGGAAAATCACCATCTTATAAGAACAACATAAGCACAGACATCGAAGAAAAAAAAACAAATAAATATGCTGACTATCCGGACTCGAGCATTCGCCAATTGGGACCACCACTAACGACCAATTGAAACTCAGAAGATATGTGAGATATATAATTAACAGACATCTAGTACGAAACAAATTAATATCTGTTTTTTTTTCACATACCCCACGGCATTTCATTAAAGAAATTGAAAACCTGGAAATACAATGAAAGCCCACTAAAAAATCAATATAGCACAAAACTAATTAGAAACGCAAATGAAAGAATTCAGGCGCAAGAATAGTACAAATTAGAAACAAGTACAATTAACAAAAACAAAAATTAAGGTAGACTAGAAAAGAGAAGAATTTGATGAACATGCATTTTTCATTTGATTTGAGTACAAGTGGAAATAATGAACGAGAGGAGATAACGAGCTACATATGCACACATTCGTCTCAGGCCTTGTAAAGTGGAAGTATGAACACAAAAGGCAAATCTATCTTCTAACATTCTGACACTCGACTTTGACACAACCCCCACTACTAATGCAAGTTTTGTATCCCCTCAACACAAGCCCAAGAAGGACCAAAAAAACAGCAGATCCGCCCAGGCATAGTCCAACAAACCCAATAGAGACCCGAAGGCCCACCGCCAAACAGAACACCATCCCAACCACTTAAGCCCAAACCGAATAAAAAATCTGACAAAAACCGAACCCCATCGATTCATATCATAAATCAAATGGAAAGGAAAGGATATAGCTAGAAATATCCTTAAAATGACACAAGATAGAAATCAAACAAATCACAAAGAAACCAATACGTATAAATACACAAACAATACTCTCACGAATGCAGAGATATCTCTCACTTTTCGGAGAATTGAAGAAAAAATGAATCTACACCTCATGCGATAACACTACTCTCTATAAAAACAACCCTGCTTAAAATTCACAAATCCAAAAAGATAATCACTAGAAGACTGAATGCAATAAACAATAGAGTATCACACAATCCTCAGGGGAAATACAGGTGAAGCGCAGCTCGCACACCCAAAAAACCGAATCAACCTGTGTTTGGCCAACTTTTAACACGAAGTGAATCTGATAACAAAGAAAAATAATATCTGAAATGATTCACGATTAGCCACATATTAGAGAAGTGAGTCCTGAGCAGTCAGATCACTATACACCAATGCAGCCTACACAGCATCCGAAGTACCACTTTCATCAACATATATGCAACCAAGCACGAGGCAAAAATACTCTTGGTGCAAATACCAAACAAAGACCCTATAGCCAACACAAATTAGAAACTCAGAACAATACCTATTATAGAGAGAATATAGATCAAAAAAGAAAACATCTAGACACTGTAGCTCTGGAAGGTCTCCACTGCTCAGCATGACAAACTGATGAGGTCTTTAGCCTGTTGATTTCATTACTGGGAACCCAAGGAATATCAATAGAACCACGCAATATACCACTCGAAAAGTATGGTCCATCACGATCCCAACAAACGAAACCTATCAGGGCCACACAAAATAAAAATAAATCGCAGCTTCAAAGGAGATAGCCCATACAAAAACAACTAATGGATCTCGGAGCAAGAAGAAAATGAACAAAAGAAGAAAAGTAATTAAAAGTCCCAGGATTCTGACTAACGGCCAAACCATGTTTGAGACGATGAAGACGCACAGAAAACCAACTAAGACACAAAACAAAAATCCTAAAAACAAAAAGCCAAAGCATCAAAGGAAGGAGGAATATAACCAAGGAGGATTTGAGCACGGAGGTGGCGAAGCGAAACCAAACATGACAACAACTATACTCATGCAATTAATTTCAAGTGATCAACTACAAAAAAAAAACAAACAAAAAATATACCATACAATATTAAACCTTTTTTCCAAATGCGTCGAGAAACGGCTGGAGCCCGGATGAAAAGAGGTTCGGTTAGGAGTAGTCAACAAAAGAATTAGGGCTCCACCAGTCCCGCACTCCCGGACACACACAGCAAACCAATAATAACTAATACCTAACCCCCACCCTACTCAACTATAATACCGAAAACTCATAACTATAAAATATATACTTTCAATAATATATAGATTTCAAAATTATTATACACTACTCAATAATACACATAGCTATAAATTAAATTATATATATAATACTCATCAAACCTAAACTACAAACTCATATTAATATAATATACCAACAATACACACGTAACTCCATAACCTAAACCTTATATTGACACAAAGTACCACTAGTGGATAGACACACTCTCAACACACACTCCTATACTATCCGCTCCCTATTTGCCCACTACCGACAACACTGCGTGACTAGTGATTTTTACAATCACGCAACTCCGACGGAACAAATGCAACCAGATCCCACTCCCATTCAACGCAACACTCTCCAATAACGTCAAACAGCACTCTCCACAATGCTCAAAGACCTACCTACCACTAGACAACAAAAAACGACCCTATTAAAAGACTATGAACCCGAAAAGGTCATCCGCCACTTTTAAAATACATAATATCACAGATAAATATTTGAATTCTAATAAAGAAATAAATATAATAGATAAAAAATATAATATACTAAATGCGTATAATATAAATATAAGTAATATATATATTATTAATTAATAAATATATAATAATATATTATATATATAAAAATATAATATATATAAAAATAATATATAATATATAAATTATAATATATATATAATAATTGATAATAATATAATAAAAAAAAAATATATAAATAAAAGTGTATATACCAGACATATTCTTTTGCACAATAGTAAATATAAAACAATAAAGATAATAATACATATATAAAAATAAAAAAAAATATATATATATAAAAAAAATATAAAAAATCTATTTAATAAAAATATGATTTATTTAGTAATATTATAAAATAATATAATATAAAAATAATATAATATATATATATATATAATAATAATTAATAATAAATAATCAATCCACCTTTTATATAATAATAATAAATATATATAATAAATAAATATATAACTGGAATATTATTTATATATTTTTGAATCTTTATATATTATAAATAATATATATAAAATAAAAATAATAATAAAAATAATATAATAAAACAATATAATATTATTAAATATATATATAATATATAATATATATATATATTATATATATATATATAAATAATATATAAATTATAATATATAAAATATATTAATTTGATAAATAAATTATTTTATGAACTCTTAATATAATTATATAAAAATATATAAGGATAATATAGAAATATAATATAAACATATATATATAATATAATAATAAACAAAACAATTTTAAACAATAGCTTAATTATAAATGTAAAAAACACTATATAATATATTAAAGGGGATATAAAAAAATATTTTTACGTTCTGTAAAAGGACTAAATTTCAAAGTTTTTTTGGTTCAATTTTTATTTTTTTCACATCCTTTGTTTCCTACCATTTACAACTGAGATAAAAAAAATCATTAAAAAAAAAGGTTTATCATGTCCTAAATTATAAATGATAAAACTTTCCAGAAAACTTCCATATTGACCCTAAAGAATGAATACACCAAAGTTTTATTAAAAGTTATACAAATTTCATAAATATAGTTAAATATGTTACTGAATATGCAAGAAAAACTTAAGAAAATAAATTTCAAATTTTAATATTATATTGATTAACTATTGAATTTCAAACCTATTTTTTTTTTAATCAATATCAAAGATAATAAGATGTTTATCATTTATTCCATACCAATTACATATTCACGTAACTGTCGTATAAAAATGTTTTTAAAAAAATATAACCTATGATATTAATGACATTTTTAATGCGCTTTTAAAGTAGAAACACAACGTAAGAAATCAGAACTTGGGGATTCCCCCCCTTACCCATCATTGCTTGCGAGTTCAGACATTTCTATTCAGGTATCCCTGATCATATTAGAAATGAAGATACACTTCAGAAAAAATTCAAGTTTTCTTTAAGATTAACGGAAAACGTAAAATTTTATACAGCGAGACCTTAAATAAGAAATCTCTTAAAGAAATAGATGATACAGATGATAAATTCTTTGATTTCCCTTAGAATTAATTACTTCTTTATCAGTAGAGGTCCTTCGGAGTGTGAAGATCGTATTATATTGATGATTATGGCTGTCATGGAGTTTCGCATTACGTTTTTCCTATACGACTAAAGCTCATAAAATTTGAATTAAAATTTTAATTGTTCTAGAAGACGTAGCTGCAGGAACTGCGCCTCCGGAAAATATTTATTTAGTTTCGGAGAAAAATTCCATATCCAGTTTAGTCTTCGCTAACGTCTTAAGCGCTGTTAAAGATGATACTATTCTAGTAAAATGTATCAATTACAGTCCTTCTGCTATAACTCGATAAAAATGTATTAGCTTCTAAAGCAAATCCTCTTTTTTTTCGAAGTATTTCCTTAAATGTTAATAAGGTAGAATCGTCTAAAGGGTTGTCAGACAAGGAATTAAAAGAAGCTTACAAAGAAATTCTCCTCTCTAAATCAAAGAAAGAAGCCGATCTGGTAGTACTCCAAGATGCTTCTCAAATGAATAAAATTCTCCCCTTCTTAATTTCACATAAAGAAGTTATTGCCTTAGGCAACGATAAAGGTAGATTTATGTCCACTAGGTGAGTTTAAACTAGAAGTCTCTCCCGATGCTCCCAAATACATCTATACTCCAAAATACCAAATGCCTCATAGGTTCCAACAAGATATAGATGATTGGATAGACGACTGCATTCTGAAAGACTATATAGAGCCGTCTGATTCACCTCATTCTTTTTCCTTACTTGTAATTCCAAAGAAAGACTGTAAAACCACGTATTGTGTTAGATTTTAGAAAGTTAAATAAGTATATAGTGCCACAACACTTTCCTATTCCAAACATTCAAAGCACTCTCTCAAAACTTGGAAATTCAAAAGTGTACACCAGTTTGGATTTATTAACAGGGTACTATAATATAGGGATCGAACCTGAAACCCGTCCTTATCTAGCATTCTCCTCATAGAGGATGTTTTCAGCCGAAACGTCTCCCCATGAGATAAAAACCGCACCAAACACCTTTTATCGTGTGAAGCGTTGTCCCATATTCTGGGCATTCACGCATTAATATATTTAGACGATATAATTGTCTTTTCCAAAGACATTGATTCGCATTATAAGTTTAAATTTGGTCTTCGAAGCATTAAAGAAAGGTAAGTTGAAAGTTAAATTGGAGAAA
>JABUQX010039045.1:0-25000 GCA_015478945.1 Trachelipus rathkii
CGGTGGCGCAACGCCCAGCTCTGCAATTCCGTCAAATATAACAAATACAAATATATTATAATACCAATATAATCTTAAATCTTAAATCTTAATTATATTATGAGTAAACAATTTAGTTCTTTTTTAATAACCTTATATCAACATTAATCTACTAAATATAATATATTCATTTATATCATTCAATTATAATTATAATATCTATCCCAACTATATTATAAACTATGTATACTACCTATAAGTATAATAATTAATATAATAAATATATATATATATAATTATATATATAATATATTATATAATTATATATTATATATTATAATATAATAAATTATATTAATTATATAATTTAATTAATATATATAATGATTATATATATATAATATATTAATTATTAATATATATATATATAATATATCTTATTATTGTTTTAATTAATATTATTTATAATAATATATCTTTCTATTTCATTTCTTATTACTATTATCCTTACTTATGTACTCCTTATATATATAATAATAATTAATATTATATATACAATAAAGTATATTATATTATATATATATAATTTAATAAACCTCCTACCCTGATTTATATATATCCAAATTATAGATTGTTAAAGTTTAGCTTTACTATAGGGCATACTTAATGGTGAGAAATTTGCTAATGATATTTTCTATCCTACATTCGATGATAAAACGTGAATAAGTAAGTTGACTTACGAGGTTAGATAAAGCTATTCCAGCTGGCTGCAACACATTTAATTATAATAATTAGATTAGTAAGTATAAGCTATCTCACTAAATATTATAAATATTATTATTATACATCATAATAAGCAAAATTTAGTGATAATATCCTATATTATAAATATATATATATATATATATTATAGTGAGTATATCATATTTCTATATATAAATATTAGTAGATACTTAAAGCGCAGCGTATAGACCTATCACTCATATGTATATTATTAGTTATATATATCTAATCGTATATACAAAATGTATAAGTTTCATATATATATCCCCTGGCCTAAGGTGGGTCACCTAACATAACTTATCTATGACCCCTATATACAAATAACTTATATACTATATAGCTCATTTTCTCACTATTATTATCTATCATAGTATATAGACTCTTTATTATACTCTCGCACTCTGAGCCAAATACTCTCAACAATTCTTATTACCTTACAGTATCTACATTCGTATCAACCGATCATCTAATCCTACTTTCATTATTCTATCTATTATATATACTACTAGCCGGTATCTAGGTTCTCAATCAACATTCTATCAACTGCACTCTATTATATTACTATAGCTATAATCCATATAATTGATTATCATCATTTAAATTAAATAATATTATATTATATATATATAAAAATTATTATCTTTTCTATCCTCACATGACCAAACATACTCATAATACATTACTTTATAATATTTCATTTATAATTTCTCTATATATATATCCTTTTAAACTATTACTTTCTTCATCGTGACCTCCTTCTGTTCAATACCTCATTATAAAATAAGTATTTCTTAAATAATCACTTATCTTTTTATATAATATATTCATTACTCTCCGTAAGTAGTATTTTAAAGATAAATATAAGATTGATCCTATATTTTATAACTGAACTAATGAATTGTTAAACTTTTTATTAGATATCTATTTACATTTATCTTATTACTAATCAATATGAATAGTAGTCATAAAACCTACAAGTACACAAGTATTATTCAACTATAAACATCTACCTCTTTCTTAAAGTTCTCTTTATCATCTACTTTTAAATAATTATATAACTATAATAATATTAATATATATATATATACTACCTATCTCATGCTAATAATCGTACCTTATTATGGTCTATTCTCACTATCAATTAACGTATTTATATAATTTGCAGCCGTAGCTCCTTTATGCATTTCTAAACTACCTAACTTAACACTTCTTAGTTAGTCGTTCTCTACTTCTTTACAATTCTTACATAACTATACATTCTATATATAAATATTTAATATTTATAATAATAATACTTTGTATCTTGTTAGAATTTAAGCTAATTTGTAACACATAATTAGTAAGTGATATTGTACCTATCACTTATATTATATATATATCTATAATATATATATATATATATATATATATATATATATATATATATATATATATATATACTACACCACTATATAACCATTAATCACCTATTGAATTATATTATACATCAACGTTTATCTGTTATATAAAGCTTCACTCATCTACTCATTTTACATCATACACTGAACAAATTCTCTCTATATCAATCCTCACATATCTCAAAAACTCTCTACTCTAAAGATATTATAGCACACAGAACCAATCATCCGCATATATAATAAGGTTATATAATAGTATTTATAATATAGTCAACACTACACTCATTACCTAACTATATTACAACCATTTCTCTCTATCAATATATATATAAATCTCTAATTTATTACTGCTAAATTAGATCCCCTACAATTCTTCATTAACCCATACCTCAGTTATGATCTAAATAGAAAAAGACTTATATAACAAAAACTTGTTCTATTAATATATACGTAGTTAGATTCCTAAATTCAAATCACCATTTTTTAGCATACACACTTATATTATTACTATAAATATATTATACACACACGCCTTCATTCGTCTACATTAACTTGATTTTCTACATCTAAAGTATAAAGTCACTAATCTCCAATATCATATATATATAAATCATCACTTAATAATTAATCTAATTAACCTAATATATGTAATTATATATAAACCTATTTATACCTAGTATATATATATGTTATATTAACTCTATACAAAACTACGTACCTCGTTCATAATGCTCTAGAAGTAATAATACCTAAATAACAATTGTATATTATTCTATCTTCATACGTACTCATTTCTCAATATTTATTGTTATTTTCAAATGTAAGATATTTGATATCCACACATCCTCTAAATCATAACTACTTACTAAAGTCCTCTAATACTGGTTTTATCAGTATGTTACCTCTCAAGTATATATATATACACTTACGATTTTCTTCGTTTTTCAAATATACAATAATACCTATATATATATATAAGCATTATACCTATTCTATTATCAGATCTTGTCGCATACTTTATTCTCTACTAATAAATTATTACTACAGTTCCCTTTTATTCTACCTTATTAATCATATCTCTATTATTAACAGAGGTACTATTACCGCTATCCTCCATCCCTTGGAACATATACCTCTCATATATCAGCTTTTATTTAACATACAACTATTTCATAATATATAAGTATCCAAAAGCAATCAATCACCATCTCGGGCTCATTCTTAACTAATTCAGATAATTTTATCACTATATATTATATATATATTATCTATCTATATCACTATTATATTATATGCAAGATATTATACCATACGTATACAACTTATTCCTCATATCTATACCATTTAACCTCCTTACTATTATATATATATATACTTTACTTATTATAATAATTATTAACTAATTACATCACCAAAATACCTATTCTTCTTGCATATACTCAATTCAATAATACTAAGTGCCATACGAACTCGTTCACTAACTACTATATATATATTCATCATTATATTATTCTTAATTAATTTATGTACAGTATATATATTATATAATAATATATAATTTATATTAATATATATATTAAATATATATATTATTTATATAATAATTAATATTATATTAATATATATATATATATATAATAATATATATATAATTTAATAATATATATTAATATATATATATATATAATATATATTAATATATATATTATATATATATATATATATATTTATATTATATTAATTAATATATTAATATATATATATACGTATGTAATTATATAATATTATTTATATAAAACTATTCTATCTATTTGTAGTATCACTCTAACTTATCACCTACTATATACGAGAGCGGGTACGACCCTAGTGAACATCACTATGAGTGATGCTAACGATATATATAACTCAATATATATTCATGAATGAAGTATATATACCAAGATCTAGATTTAAATAAGATGATATATAATTGAAGTCTCTAATTCATTAATTATAGTATCGCATATAATCATCAAAGTCCAGGTAGCTACTATTATTATTATTATATATATATTTATTATATATATTATATATTTATAATATATATAATTTTATAATATATATATTATATATATATATAATATATTATATATAATATATATATTATAAGATAGTTATAAGTATTTGAGGTGAGTAATAACATATTATTGTACTTGATTAAAATTAATATTGTGAGATAGCATTACAGCTATCACATGTAAATTTATAATATATTTATTACTGAAGTAGGATGTGATATAGTTATGAGCTAAGAGCGAAGGCTCGAGAGTGAGACTCGAGTGATTGAACCGTGTATCTGGTGTTCATGGAATAACATCCCTCCAGAGATAAGAGAGAGGTCTGATGACATGGCTAAGGTAATACAAGGATTGAGATCGAATGAGATTAATGTGTATTGTACTCATATATTCTAATTCTTTCTAATGCTACATTGATGCTTCATGAAGCGTTTCATAAGATGGCTTTAGACATCTCTAAGAGATGCCTTAAACGTATGAAAAGTTTCACCTTGAGAAGGATTCTATTTATCAACTCAGATATAGAAAGAGCCTCAGCATGTATACGTTCTATAATTAAAGCCACGAGAGGTACTAAATGACTGCTTCATATGTCTTAGACCCTTCACAATCTCTTCGAATTATCATGCTAATTCTTCGCTGCATTCCTGATGATAGAACATTAGATCAATATAAATACTACTGTATATTGTTTACTTATTTATTATTATTTTATATTTATTTACTAAATATAAGAATATTATAATTTTATTTGGAGGTTACTATATGAATTACTTACTACCTACTACCTTACCTACTATGTTATCTATCGATTGATATATGTTTATTTATTAGATTCATATAAAACATTAACTATACCACGGACTTTATAGAATAACTCATTGATAGTCTATAAAATGTACAATGATAATATTTAATATATTATATAATTACCATGCACATGGAGAAAATCTATTATTTCTAAAATCAATTTTATTTAGGTATGTGCAAATGTAATATATTTTACATATGAATTTATACATTTGTAGTTCTATTAATTCTATAATATTATAAACTTTATATTTGTCTAAGCTAGATGGTGTGCGTCATATTTAGCTAGTCTTGTTATATAATAGTTCCGTTACACACATCATTCTTCTGCAAGCTTCAAAATAAACTAGAAGTAATTATTTATTCACCAAATAGAGCCTTTAGGCATTTACTCATAGTGCAATTATATATACACCTTATAATATATATATTTAATATAGCTTAATATTTTTCACTAGTTTTCTCAAATAAATAATGATTATGTAGTTTCCCATTATATATATATATTTATATATATAATATATAGTATTAATATTTACCAAATCGCATTTTATTATAAGAGCTAGATGAAATTACCCTATTTTATGACAAAGCGTAGAAAACATTAATATACCAGATTAAATACTAATTGGTAATATCATATTACTATATTACCACCTCTTTCATAACATATTTTTCTCATTATACACTTATGACTGCTATTAATATAATAGAGTTATATTTCATATCTCACTTTATATAAATAAGGATTATTAAATACCATGCCACTTTGAACTAGATTCATTGAATATATATAGTCTTATTTTATATATTATATATATATTAGCATTATATATAATATAATTATATATCTATGTTTTATCTATCCATATCTCTATAAATATACAAATCTTATCATGTTATGATTATAGTACTATATTCAAATGATTATACAATAATATTATATTAGATTACATTGAGATTCATATAATATCGTTATAATACTGAGATAATTCCTTTTTTAAGCGCAAAGAAAAAATTTACTCCATAACACATTCACCAATATGAGTAATTATACCATTTAAAAAAAAAGAAAAAGAAACAAAACTGCTTCCAGAATCCGAAAAATAAACATAAAACCCACAATGTTTTAAAAATAATGTCTTGCTAAATATAGAAAATATATAATACTGCTTGAATATATTACAAAAACATTATAATTATGATGATGTATTGATGTTTAAAATAAATGTTCAGATAGCTTAAGATTCTATTTTGATAGTTACTCATACATCCTAACTCTCATTTTTCTGAATGACAGAGGCCGCTTGGCCTTCTCCTCAAGCGCAGAGTTTACGATGTCACGCTTGGCGTGATACCACCGGGTGATCAAGGTGAGGTCCCACGCATAGGGGACCCAGGGTAGATGCGTGTAACCCAGGAAACAGTATAGAATTTGCCACTCTACTCCCGCACTCCTCTCCTGGGTCTTCTACGTTTATTATTATTTCACATTAAGTTCAGTGATTTTAACAGTTGACAGGAAGTGATCAACTCAGAAGGTGTACTTAAAGTATGTTTGAAAGTGTACTCTAATAAGTGATGACGTCATATTTCGGATGCATAGTTATAGTAGAGAGGGTAACGCAAGTGAACAACACGCGTACATAAGTATGGAGCACACTTAGAGCAGAAATAGGAAATCTTACAATATAACTATGACATCAGAAATACGATATCAAATCAGTCACGAAGAATAACAATAACTATGAGGTAGACCCAGGATGAAAATAGGCTCGCGCGAGAGCCCCTCTTAGGGTAAGGACCTAGCAACCCTCTATGGTCATAGTATCGCATGGCTGATATCTGTGATACTATTTGGATCATAGAGTGGCCACAAGCATGTAGTCTGCTTTTGGTTGTATGTAGATGCTGCATATATTAGATTTTTATCTCTTTCAACACAATCCAGGGAGATACGACCGGGAACAAACAGATACAGACTATTGCAACGGGTAGTCGTTAGTTCATGCATAAGATTAATTTTGTGAGAGCGGCTTTTTTTGGTCTTTCTCACAGACAAGAATCTCGGAGGGTTTAACTTCTTAGACAATAACGCGGACGTTTGGGTGAGCACCTTATTCTCCTTCATAGCATTCTAAGTAAGAGATTCGGGTCACGGTCACTCCAGTTATGCTTCGTGCGTCTTGTAAATGTGCGATTATATAGGTGCTCTGACGGAGACACTATAGGCAGAGTGAGGAGGGCGTGATGGTGTGTTTCACTGAGCACGCTTTAGATACGTGGGTATCGATTACTCTATGAGTCTACTTTGTTGTTGATGAGGAGAGGCTGTGCGAGTGCCTACTGACCCTCTACTTTGCTGAGAGCACGATTTGACTGTTCGCGATCGTGGGCTATAATTTATTATCTTTCTTTCTTTTTGATAATATCGTGGAGGGCGA
The DNA here is from genome assembly GCA_015478945.1 of Trachelipus rathkii. Classification (NCBI taxonomy): domain Eukaryota; kingdom Metazoa; phylum Arthropoda; class Malacostraca; order Isopoda; family Trachelipodidae; genus Trachelipus; species Trachelipus rathkii. The sequence continues at coordinate 7,471 of JABUQX010039045.1, forward strand.
TGGGTAGTTTTTGCTTGAGAGAGATGGTCAGCCACCTAGGGATAGACTAATAATATTATGTCGCACGGCTTGTGTACAGCTACTAAAACTTTATATAATATCGTCTGGTCTATATCTCTTTTCGCGAGTGCGTCAGAGCTGTATGAATGTTAGACTTTGTGGTAGATTGGTATGTATATATAAAGAGTTTGTACTCCTTAATAATGCAGTATTTTTTTTTAGTATTCGCTCACATTTTTTCTCATAAGATTCACTTAAGGTTTATAAATCGCTGAGTCTGTGTTGTGTTTCATTTTTGTCTTCGTATAATCACCATGTTCTTGTTATATTTTATTGGTTGCAGGAGATAATATGGGATTGGGGGCTGGTAATTGACTAGTGTTTGTGTCTGGGTCACTGTGTACTTTACTTTCCATAGTTACTGATAGGTCATAGACTGATGTGTGATATATCTCTCCTCACTTTCTTATAGCGCTGGCGTATAAGCGCCTCATCTGTCGTAATTGTTTGCGAATAGTAATTTCGATTGATGAGGGGTATTCTGTATGGATCGTGTAACACAGTACGACATTTCTTTGAATACGCTAAATGTCAATTAGAGCTGCTGTGACTTACATGTTAAAATATAATTTAGAGTTAATGAATTATAAAATGATAGTAAAATAATTATTAGTTATTTATATAGTATTTATAGATGAATCAGTATTATATGAATAGTTAGATATGGGTTGAGGGATATCAAGCCTGTTATATAATATTCTGTATTTCATTTTGCAAAGGTTTTTTTATATAATTTCTTGATAATGAGAATTATTAAATTAATTTAGTTGAGTAAATATAAAGCCATACAGATGACAATATTTCAAATTTGAATAAAAGATATGTATAAGGTAGAATGCTTGTGCGAATATTAAAGCGAATGCTATGAATTAAAAATCTCTGAATTTTCTGCTGTGTGCCCTACTCATTCTTTTTAATAAAGTAACTAAATACATTTACCGTATATTTTTTTACCAAAATTCCCAATTTCTCCCGGGTTTAACCATAAAACCCATACCTGGTGGGTTGCTGGGTCGCTCTCTGGGAGGTATCCAGTGCAAGCCTGCCTAGTTGTTTTAGGTAACAACTACTGAACTATTGGTGGAGGGGGAGGGGAGGGGAGGAGAGGGGATATTTTTGTTTTTTCCCCTTATCTTTTTACCCCATTTAACTAAGACAATAAATATATTATCTATAATAACAGTTTCAAGTAAGTCTGGTAATTATTAATTATCTCGAATTCCTGTTAACAACATTGAAATATCAATATTACTCCATTCTCAGGAGCGTAAAAACTCAACTCGAATTTTCTTTTGTCCTTGAAAATAAGTTCAGGAAAATAAAAGTAATTTTTTTTGGCATGCCACTTCAATTTCATCAGTTTTTTTTAAGCATGAAATATGACGGTAGCAAATGTCGTTGTCAGATAGTGAGCATCAATTATTTAACATACTTTAAAATATTTTCCTATTCAAGACTATTATTCCATTGACTGTTCAAGAATAGTGTCACAATTTAATGATATATACATTATTTCAAAAAAAAAAGTCTAGCCAGCGATCTATTTCGAAACGGCAAAAAAAATTACTGAAAATCTATATATATAATATTATTTTCGAAATGCTAGAGGGGGCCGAGGCTCCCACCCTAGCGTATTGGGTTCATCGACTTACATCTCCATTTTAACCTATATTGTCTGCAGGACTGCAATTACTGGAGTTCTAATACCAATTCTCGGTCATTCAGTTCAAGATTTGGGATACTATGGACAAATGATCTTGTTCGGTTCAAATTTATTAGTGGAAGTTTTGATTTTACTATAAATACTTTTATAACTATTTATTTAATTCACTTATTTGTTCAATAATTGAGTAACAGCATATCGATATAATGACCAGTTAAACAATATAAGACATATATCATATTAAACATTTAATTCGCATTATCAGTTGTATCTACCTCCAAGGCATTATTCAAATATAGGTTGTCTAAAAAAGCAACATATAAAAATCGCCTAGTTCAAATAAAAAAGTCAATAATGATAAAGAGACCCATCCTCACTAAAAAAAACCTGGAGCTGGTTTTATTTTTCTGGTCCAACTGTCTCTGGTTTTTTTTACTAAACCCCTGGATTGATTCCTGTCGGTATTTGGAAAGCAAATACCAGTCTGATGCAAGTGTTCGGCTAAGTACACAATATGCAAATTATGAATTAATCTGGATCTATATAATAACCAATAAATATCATTCATGGATCAGCGCAAACGCATGAACAAGTGTAACTATTTTCTCATAATCGTACTCTATTAACAATAAATGAACAAGCATTATATAATATAATATTATATATATATTTTGCTATAAGAAATTTTATTTTGGTAATAGTGATAATAGAATAATAAATATATAATTTCAGACAAACTAAAATTCTCAAAAGAAATTTATAAATCGTTCTTTTCTACAAAAATCCAATATCCAGTTTTAATGTGGGTAGAAAGAAAAACCTTTTGAATCATTTCAGTGCAAATTAAATGAGGCAGTCTTTCAATTCTTATAAATATAAAAACAAATTTAATTATATAATATATCATGAAAAAGAATGATAAGTGCTTTATACCAGAGAATTTGAGAAACCTAGTTCGAATGGGTTTATTTTCATAATAGTCAGAAACAAATTGATATAATTTTTTGACAGTTATTACAGCTCTTTTAGGGATAATGAATTTTTTAATTATAAATTATTATTTCTTCTTTAAAAGTATGAAAATATACTATTTAAATTATGTTCTACTTTACCATTAACAAGATTGGAACATCTTATTATTCATAGTAACAACTGGCACTGATTATTACTCTCTTCAATAATCGTGAAGAGAACCGCTGAACGTAATTTAAAATAGAGATCATACATAATAATAATACTTTATCTCATATAAAAATAAAAATAGATAGATTCAGAAGATCATGATAGATATGACTAGATACATAGACTGATAGATACCAGATATGACAATTAGTAGATAGACTAGATAGAGTAGATAGGGAATGTAGATAGATAGATTAGATAGATTATTATATAATATATGTATTATGATTTAAAGATAGAATCAAGAGTAGGTAGATAGATAGATTACTAATCAGATAGATATCGTAGAGGTGGAGATAGTAAGATAGATAAGATAATAGATAGATTAGATATTGATATAAGATATACTGGAAATAGATAGAAATAACGAATAGAAATATGATAGATAGATTAGATAGATAGTAATTAGATAGATAATAGATTACTGAATATAGATGATGATAGATACGATAGTATTAGATCAGTACATTTAGAACTTTAATTCTTTTATTATTCGTAAGCAGAATTACGATCATAACAGAAATAAAAAATTAATTTGGCATAATAAAAATACAAATATATATTAAAATTATTAATATGAATAATGTTACATATATATATTTATCTGAAGAGAATCCTGCCCTTAACTACTGAAAACAAAACATCAATCCTTAGCTTTCTAGATACGACATCTAAAATACAGACAGGATGGAGAGCATAATTCTATAAAAAAATTCCTCACCATTTTCACTTTTTTTGATATAGCTTTTTCTCTCATGAATCATCTATTCTTAATGATATTTTTTTCAACATTAGATATTGTTGGGAAAAACTTTTAAATTTCCATACTAAAACGGGTACATATTTTTAAGATAATTTACAATAATACTATCCTCGAACATGAGGACACGCAGTATTTTATGTTAACATATTCTCTATATAACGATTTACTTACCATTTTTGCTCGATTATCTCTTATTAGAATTGCCATATATTTTTTAAAGTCTTAATTGAGGCCCCTATTATAATATCTATCAACCATAAAACTGTTTATAATTATGATGTCTAGATCGTATTGTCTCTCAGGATAAATATGTCACTGAAAGGGAAAAGGTCACAGCTTCCACCTGCTATGAAATAGAATATAGATATATAAGATACGATAATGACTATAGACTATATAGAATAGATTATGATATTGAATAGATAAGATAGATGATAGATAGTCAGATATGACTAGTATAGATAGATAGATAGATAGTAGATAGATTTATCTGATATTGAATCGATGATAGATTGATATATGATAATCGTATGAATAGATAATTAGTTTGAATTCATCAGACTGCATATTAGATTAGAAATAGATAGATAGATAGATATATTAGATATGATAGATTAGATAGATAGATATACTAGACTTGATTGATTATGATACGATGATAGAATTGACTGATCGACGATGATAATTGAATTTGAGATGATACGATATAAATAGATAGATAGATGCATAGATACAATGATGATAAGATTTCGTACTAGGGTTCAGATAAATAGATTAGATAGATAGATATGATAGATACTAATTATCACAGATGATAGACTATCGATAGATAGATATTATAGATTATATAAATAAGTAAATTCTTTAATAGATTTTAGATATTAGTATTTCATTTAGATTAGATTAGAATAGAATAGTATTAGCTAGATATATAGATAGATAAGATAAATAATATATATATAGTAATAATGTAATTAGATAGATATGATAGATATTCAAAAGTTTGGATCGTATGATTATTGTATTGATTTGTAATTAGTCATTCATGCTGCTTCCTGTAGAAAGGACCATGTTGTAAGTTGCTTGACTATTTGAATTTTATTATATTAGATTATGATTTTTTAAATTAGATTAGTGCCCTCTATCAAGATATGATAGATATGATAATAGATATTAGATAGTATCTAATGATAGAATATGAATATAGATAGATATGTCTATTATGAAATACAGTATTAATATTTATGATTTGATTATGATTATGATTTTGGATTATGTAATATATTATGATTTAATATGATCTTGATATAATATAAGAGTACATGTCTTAGAATTTACCTTTGATACTTTGGCCCCGTATATCGAAGATAGATTGTATATTTGATTGATTTTATTGGTGGTGATTAATCTTTTTTGAATATTGCATATTATTGCTATAAGACAGCTTAATAAACTTGGATTGAATCTGTAGCCAGTATTTCATTTAATAATTAAAAGAAAAAAAAAAAAAAAAAAAAAAAAAAAAAAACCCGGAGTAGTAAAAAAAAAAAAAAAGATACTTAAGAATAATACATTTGAAATAGAGAAGAAGAAATAATAAAAAAACTTAGCGGATAATATAGCTAAAAGAATGTGAATTTAAAACAAGTAAGATAATTTAAAAATTAAAATTTATAATAAAGAAAGAAATTTAATAAGACTCTCTTAAACAATGGAAAGTTTGTAATGTATTTATTTAGTTCTATTTTACATAATTATAAAAGATAATGTAATCAGTGATAAGTATATAATAATAGCTAATACAAAAATGAATATAGATAAGTATATGATTATATGAAATAGATTAGAATAGATTATTAATATAGATTTTAACTATAGTGAATTAAATTTTATTCTAGTATATATATATAATAATTTTATAATATTTTTATTACATAATATATAACATAAGTTTTTATATATAATTATATTTATTATAATATAATAAATATATTTATATACTATTTTATAATCTCTAAATAATATTTGTATTATATTTTATTCAGTGTTGTAATGTTTTAATTTTCATACATATATATATATTAGCTCATATATATACTTAATATATATCATATATTAATATATAATCATAATCTAGAGTATTTATATTATTATATACATTATATATATCTGTTAATGAATATTATTATCGATATTTATCTATTAATTTATATTTATTTATAAATATATATAACACTATTAAGATCTATACAGTCTTTTATTTTAAAAAGTCATAAATTATACCTTCGACATGAGTAAATCATACCTACTTTCTTCTTTTATTGGTTACCCAGAATGGAATCTTATACCTACTGGAGTATTATTAAATGTCTTCTTATTTTATGAAACATCTAAATAATTTCTTATTCGGCATTTAGTTAAATACAATTCTTCTCTTTTTTTTATCTTTCAAATTGTTATTTGTCTTTGGTAAATTTACTATTACTATTATCATTAATCTTGATCTATTATTTTAATGACTATATTTTCATTTAGAGTTTTTTATTTGTTTTTGAGATTTTAACCGATAAATGATTTGATCTTCTATTTAACCATATTATTATCTATCTATTTTCTATTTCTTTATTAATTTTATCTTCTGTCCTTTCATTCGTTCTTTGCGGTTCTCCGGTTATTTATCTTTTGGGTTTTGCTTTACCTCGTTCTTTTCTTCTTCCGTCTTGTTGTGGAGTTCTTCAGTTGTTTCTAGGCACGCTATTGTGTTTAGCTATTTTGCGTTTTGATTCTTGTTAGTTCCGCACTTATAACCTTATCAATGTATTTCTTCTTCTTTAATTGGGTAAATTGTTCATCTTTTCTCTATATCTCCCCTGATGGGAAAGGAGAAAAGATTTTTCCCATGGTTATATATTGTCAATTACTATTTATTTCATTGTAAATTTTCCAGTCCATACAACATCAACAAAATGACAATTTTAAGGATGCGCTTTTGTATTCCTTTATTATTGGGGAAATGTTCTGGTTTCATATGTTATATATTATATATAATTTATTATGTATTTATATTCAAATCAGGTGGTATAAATTTATATTGAATTATTCTATTCCAATTTACCTCCATAATATATATTTATTAATATATTGTATAATTTGTATTAAATATTTATAGTATATTAATTCTATTTAATATTATATTATTTTTATTTTAATATAGTTAATATATATTTTATTATATATATATTTATATATTATAATTTTATATATTATTATGATTTATAATTTATATTACTATTATATTAATAATATTTATTAATTATTATTATTATATATTATATTTATAATTATATAAAATATGATTAATGTATGTTATTATAAATTATTTAATTATTATATATAATCAATCCAATTTTAGATATAATGATAATTGATAACTAATCTTAGAAGCATTGATAAACTTCTCCTATGTGGAAGAAGTATTTTGAGTAAATCAAAATGATAAAGATATTAAATTCCAATATTTTTATCTGAAGAGATAATCAAAAGAGAATCTGAAGTAAAATTCCATTTGAGTATGAAATAATAATAATAATAATATAACCATAATAATAATAATCTAATTAAATAATTAATAATAATTAATAATCAAATAATAAATTAATAATTAATACTTATTATGAATTAAAAATAAGAATAAAAGGAATAATTAATATAATAATAATTTATTTCCAATAATGATAATATAACTATCATTATACATATTCTAAAAATAATAATAATTAAATAATAATTATATAAATAAAATAATAATATATATATATAATAATATAATAATAATTAATAATAATAATAATAAATAATATAATAAGTAATAATAATATAATAATTAAATAATTATATAATAATATAGTAATAATTAAATATATTAATATATAATTAATTGATTATTGAATATGAAATATGAATAATTGCTTTTCTTCTAGAAAATTACAATATACATTATTTAAGTTTAACATTATTAACATATTAGTAAATTCACAACTTTATATCTCAACTTTAATGTATTATTTTCCTTCTTTATAATTTCATTTCTCTGAAGGGGCTATTAATTGCAAACATAATTGATTGTGTCTATGTGCCCCAAATAATAAATATATAATTAATAATAATTAATAATATAATAATTATATTCTAAATTAATAATAATAATAATAATAAATAATAATTAATATATAAATAATAATAATAATAATAATATAAATATAATTAATAATAATAATTAATATAAAATAATATAATAAACATAATAATTAATACATTATAATAATCAATTAATACTAATTAATAAAAAAAAATAAATAATAATTTGATTTAAAAATAATAATATATAATAATCAATAATAATAATAATTCATATAATTAATAATAATATATATAATAATGGATAATTCAGACTCATTATTATATTAACTCATTAAATATGTTTAGATTTCATTAAATTATTTGTATGACTAATTAAATAATTTATATAATCTCAATTATTTTTTTTAAGTAGATATATATATATGTAATTAATAAGTATATTATATTAATTTGTTTTGGTTTTTTATTAATTTTATGTAATATAAAATAAATGATATAATATAATTAATATATTATGTTAATAATTTAATTAAATATAATATATGCACATATGCTAATACACAAATAGTGATTAATAATTATATAATTTATAATTTTTTAGATAATATCTATATATATCTAATTACTTAATTGTAGTTTAGATTGCAATGTGGATATATATCAAAGAATAATAAGTTAGATGATATTAAAATAATATTATACTATATGGAATTCAATTTTGGGAGAGAGATCTACTATATACAATTTAATGAGATAACTAATATTATGATATATATTTATTATATTATCATTAATTATTTATCATTAAATATAAATAATAATTAATTATTGATAATTAATCTATATTCAATAATTAATAATAATTATTATATTTATATATAACTATATCACACATCTTAATATATAATCAATAAGTTATAATTAGTATATTTAATAATTAATTAATTATATATAACATATATATATCAAAGACATGTTTGGATTTAGTTAATAATAATTACCTCGCTAATCATGTATATAAACGAGTTTTTCAATTTAAATGAATGCTAGGTAGAGTATTAGAAGAGATTATATTATACTCATTTTATATCTTATATTTTTTTAGGTTACGGTACGCTTATTAGCGTGCAAATATCTCTGAGAGTTAGTTGGTTGTATACTTAAATACTTATTAGGGCATTTTTAAACAACCTATTATTATGAAGCAAATCTGAGTGTAAATGTATATGTTTATTAATTAATTCAGTATCGTCAATATTATATAATATATACTTTAGTTGGTAGGATACAATTTAGCTATTACCTAGGCCTTTGTAATTTAGACCTATTTTGTATATAACGTTGATAATATTGAAGTATTATAGGTATTGATAGTTATGTTTAGGTAGCTCATAGGGGGAATTTCCTGCCATATATCTCCCTTGTAACCGAGGAGTTGATTATCTAGTGAGTATAATATTATTACAGTCTTATATTTTCCCTATACCAGCATTTCTTGAGAGTGAAATGTGTTAAAATATCGAATACAAATTTGTGGCGAATCGTTCGAAACTGTGCAAGCTTTGCTATAACAGCGTCGGACAAAAGGTAATGTTCGGAGCGGCAGAAGGTGTGAAGTTCACTCGACTTTGATAGTATTCAAATCATGATTATGTTGTTGATACTGTTCACTGTCATAGATCTTGCTAGCTCAATATTAGTTGTTCTGCAAATCTTGAAACGAAGGTGCGCATGAACTTACACGCACAAGTGTTTAAAAAACAAGAGCACTTGCGCGAATAATTAGAAAAAAAAATGATTATTTTTTATATCTCTATATTTTATTTACAGTGATAATTTAGATCGATTTATGTGACATTATTTAACTACATTTTAAATTAATTGATGGAACGTTTGTTCTATTATTATGCTCGCCGCACCACTATAGAGAATGTTGGACTCGTCTGATTATACCCAGCCTATAGCTTATCGACAACTAGGTCGTGGCTCTAGGACTCGCAGATGTAGTATTGAGGACTCGTCGGCCACTTGGTATTCAGTAAGTGCTTTAGCGCCACTTGAGCTAAAAAGCGGCTACACAATCAAAATTAAAAATGTGGCTCACTTATAGCATTATATTATACTTAGTGATATCTTTGGTTAGAATATTGTGTGTTTATTCTTGTGACATTACGTAATAATCTTTATTGAATATTTATACAAATTATTTTTACTTAAATATTATATCATATCAGTAAATATTTTTTACTAAAACACTTTTGTTAAGAAATCACATAAAAATATTATTAACATAATCAAGGTATTATGTACTATAGGTCTGAATTAATAAAGTACTAATTATGAATTTTATTTATATTATATATTTAGATAATTTATTATAATATACAATAATTTATATTCTATAATTTAAGGGTAACTAACATGTATATTAAGGTAATAGAATATAGATAATTGTATTAAAATAATATTATAATTTGTTGAATGATGATAAACTAATTAATATTTAAAAATAATGTTATTTAGGTTTGGTTGTGGGTGATGGACCTTAATAAATATTTATTTTTATTTATATTTTTTAGATAAGAAAAGTGTGTCATTATCATTAGCGAATATCGTTTAGTCATATAGTATAGATCCGATGGAACTTATATAGGTGGGTGTTTATTCTCTATATATAACTACTATTACGCCTGATCAGAGGTAGTTGAGGGCGGTATACCTAAAGTAGTGACTTTTTTATAGTATATATAAAGTTATTGATGCTTGAGTAATATTTGCTGTCAATTTATAAAGGTTTAATATATCGGGATATTTATGAGTTATATTTACGGGTATGGTATAGTACTATATAGTATATTATGTGATAATTCCTGATAATATAGATCACTAATAATTTTATTTTAGAGGATGTATTGAGGTGTGTGTTGTGTGTACGTGAGTGTCCAGAAATGTGCTCGCGAGAGCTGCGCGCAGTGACTGAGAAGTGACTGTCTAGGATAGTATGCGTGTACAAGGCAGAGTGTTGATCACACATTAGCAAAGTGTTAAACATTGAAAGAGTTATTAAGAAAATGATAGTTATCATAGAGCAAATGCTTGCCTGCGTTAGTTCTTTGATACATCATTTTTGCAAGTTTTAGTCCATTGCATTGTTTACCATAATAAAGAGCTAAAGTCTAAAATCTATCTATCTATAATATGATACTATTGCTGTTGGTCATATATATTTATATTAATTATATATTATTCTATTTCATTAAGTTATAGATAATCATGTTAGGGTTTTTTTTATCTCTCTAACTTCATACATATACTTCAAATTTTTAAAATATATTATATATTACTATTTTTATATATGTATATTATAATATCATAGGTGGAGGTGAAATTATCTGTATTAAAATAAAAGAAAAATAAAATATTTACTTTGTGTTTTAAAGTGAAAGTTGAAAAATGAGTTGAGTCTGTGCGCTTTTTTTTTAATAGCAAAAGAAAATCGGTCAATTTCAAATTTTTCAATTATTCAACCTCAGAATTTCGTTGTAACATGACTGATCAATTCATTATTAAGACTTAATAAAGTTTTTTATCTTCATTATAATTGATCTATTTACTAATTTTTGTTATTACAGTTTTTGAAATTGTTTATAATATAATGTTTTCCTTTCTTGTATATAACCTATGTTCCTAAAACGACTCTGTAAGTTTTCAATTAGAGAACTTTCATAAAAACAATGGAATAAATATATATTTGTGACAAAAATACATTTGTCTCTAAACTTAGCAAATACGTGTTTTTTTACATTGGCGGAAGAGAATTTTTGCTAGTTTGCTTACAATGTTTTTTTTTTAAATGTATTTTATTTAATTTTGGTTTGTAGATTATAGCTTTTCATTTCTGTTGCACAATACAATGTTTTTATTTGCATGTTACTACTTATATTTTTTGTGGCATTATTTTTATTAAAACTAGCTTGTTTATTGAATGATTTTTTGTAATCTACAATGGATTAGACTTAAAATTGCAATGTGTGCAGAAAGTTGTAAAACGCAAAAATTGAAAATAACCTGTTATTTTTGGATCTCAAAAAAGCTCAGGTGATCAAGTTGTTTGAGAGAGAGAGAAATTTAAAATAATTTTATCTGTTTTAGGATAACTATTTCGTGTTATCATCGCAATTTCCACACTAATTTATAGTTTCATTCATTGACTACGAAAGAGAGACTTTACTCATAGAGTAATTATATACAAATCGACCAGTGAAGGCGGAGGAACAAGCAGTAGAAGAAGAGTATATATTCAAGCCCTGTCTAGTGGGGGAAGTTAAAGATGACAAACCCAGCTCTATGTTGAGTTGCTCGCAAGCGGCCACACTTTGCAGGTCGGCATCAAAAATATATTGTCCCACTTATTATAACTCTCTACCAAAAAAAGCACCAATAAAACACAAACCCAGCTGCAAGGGTTCTTGTTTTTTTATTTTTTGCTGCTATTTTAAAACAATTTGAGAGATAATTTTAAAAAATTACTATTATGCAATAATAATAACTATATTCATAACAATTAAAAAACATAAAAAACTTATCAACATATCACCTAGTCTATTACTATCATAACTTGACCATCCATAATTGCTTCAAACATATAGATAAATAGTTTTACTTATTCTCAGTAAAGTTTATCTCAAATATGACACTACTAACATACCTGACACACTTGAACCTACGAATAAACTACCTATTATTTAACATAAGTTAAGCAGCTTAACACATATTAAATTAGCTAACGATCGCTAGGAAAACTCAGGCCAAATCATACTTTTCTTATCGTATCATATATAACATAATGTTTAATTTAACATTTGCATATTTTCTAACATAATCTAAAATAAATTTCCTATAACTCTGATCCTATCAATCATACTGACCATCGAATAAATGCTAGCATAAACAATGCTTCATGTCTATCATTGGTAACTAACCTTGAACATTAATTGAACTAGAAAATCCTAACATGACCTTAAGAAAAGAATGAAATGATTTTCGTTAACAAAGTTTATCTGCTTTCGAATAGTGTAAAGTAATAAATTATTTATCAAATCCTTATATCTATGCCTATAATCTTATTTATTGTCACATCTTATTATTATTGATTTACGCCGTAAGCAATATAATTATTTATTATCACATGCACAATCATTATTATTATATTATTATTATTGATTATAATATATTATTATTATTATTATTATTTCATTTATTAATCTATTATTATTTTATTGATTATTATATTATTTATTTATACTATATTATTATTTATTATATATTTATATATTATTATTATTATTTTATTATTATTATTATTTATTATCATTATTATTTTATTATTTTTCCTCACATAGATCTCAAAACACAATAAAGAGCACGGACCTCGCACTGCAGACATAACTAGAAATATTTCGATCCCGGTATAATATTTGCTCTTTTACATCACGCCATATACATTGCTCACAATTTAAGTACAGCTCAGGGATGACCAATCTAAAGAACTGTTTTCTATGACGTCACTCGACGGCAATAAATCTTAGTTTTATCTTGAATAAGCCTTAGGTGATGAGTTATTCTCAACCATCCTTTCCTCTCCTGAACATATTACGTTACATCAAGCACGATGCGCCATTAAGTTATGATTCAGTTTGATGTCGTCATATTCATTCTTAATTCCAATTGTAATCTATTTTTTAAATTAATAATGTTTTCACAATAAAATATTTAAAATAATATGTCGAATAAAAAATTTCAGCCTGTAAAAACTTATAAAATGACTAAAACTTAAACAAATAAAATTAAAATCTTATCTAAAAATTGCTAACAATGTAAGTTTACGTAAACAAACATTCTATCAATCAAAATAAATGTTATTAAAGTATCATTACAATGTAAAAGAAAATATTAAAGGAAACTCGATGTCAGATATGAAATTTATAATTTATTCTGAGAGATCGTTAATGAATATCATATATTAATACATAAATTGTTTTCCAACAACGTTTAGAAAACGGAAGAAAACGTAACGCAGATGCATAACGTCATAGAAACATCATTATGTTGATCAGTTAGTGTAGCTGTTAGGTTCTTTTGGTTAAGTAATGCGCTCAGTATAGTAAAGGGTTAGTATATAATATATATATTATATATTACTATATAGTTACTTATATATATATATATATTAAGGTATATATATATATTGTTTAAATAATGATAGATGGGCGTTTGATAGTTATATTATTATGAGTATATACTAATAATTATTATTTATTTATTTATATATATTATTATATATTATCATATACTTTATAATTTATATTATTATATTATATTTATATATTCAATTGTTATATTAATTAATATATCATTGTTTCTCTGTCGTAGTCTGCTGTTCAGTGTTTTGGTTTGTGCTCTCGTGTGTTGTGTATGTTCGTTTATTCGTGAGTTCAGTATGTGGTCAGGTCCTTACAGGTTAGGTCAATTGATAATTTTTTTTTAGGGTTTTGGTTATAATATTAACTCATGTTTCATGTAGAACAATTTATCACATTGAATATGGTACATAGATCTAATGTAGAGAAGTTAATGACTTTTAGATAACGTTTTTGTACTTGATTATGTTTGCTAATTTACCGGGGTTTGATATCATCGCAGGAAATATTGTTAATGTTTTAGCAAGTTATTAATACGTAAGTGTATGTATTAGGTTTGTCTATATCCAATACATTTGAAGTTGTCTCAAAGTTCACTTAAAACATGAAATTTTTTAGTGAGTTTGGTTTTAAAGATGAACCTCAAATTTAAAACTTATGTCTCTTTGTAGTTTGTTTCAATTATATTGGGCTTCGGTGTATACGGTACAGGAATTTATTCCAAAAGATTTAAGGTCTCTTCGTAAATAATAATTATTGAAGTGAAACCCATGAAGTTTTACTTTGTTTGTTGAGTATATTTGGTTACCTGGTTTATTACCAATTTACCTAATAATATGTAACAAATTCTTTGTTCAAGGTTCTAGCCTCTAGTTTGCTTTTACATTTCATTTATTTATAACAATTTGGTTTAAAGACTATAGCTAATGTTTAGCCTTGAGAGAAACTTTTAATTATATTTTAAGTTATTCTGATATTTTAAGTTATTTATATAAAAAGAATTAAATTTATTATGTATTAGAAAATTAGATTATAATCCCTAAAAACTTAAAATTATAATATGTGTACTAGTAATGAGTTCGGTTATTTGCATCAACCTGTTACACTAGTCTAATATGGTTTACACATTGCCTAAAATTATTTTTTTCATTGTTTTGTATTCATATTTTCTTAAAATGGGGATTAAGTCGTTAAAAATATTTTCATGTTATTCTTTTCTTGAAAGTGTTTTATGTCTTCATTAATATTTGGTTATTATTTGCTTTCTTTGCATATTACGTTTTAGTCATTAGATTTTAAAGTCACTTCGCAAAATATTTGTTATGTGAAAAAAGGTGAGTAGATTAAAATGTTGTTATAGCCAGTTTGGTGCATACAATTATATCGAAACACGTTCTTTTATGTTCAACACATCAGACGCATGTTATTTTATTTTGCTATGTTTATATCAAAATGATATTCGCGATAATATACTGATCATGACATTAATCGCTATTCAATAGATCATGGATTTTGGTGGGAGGGGTGGTGTATGGTGGTTTGCTGATAGGCGGCTCTATCTGCTTTTTGGTCTAAGTAAATGTTTACACTTATGACTAACTTATATTTATTCGACAGAAATCTTTTTTATTTTAAGTCTATGTTTATAACATATTATATTGATTATAGGCAATAAGATCAATCTCAATCATATAGGATGGGTTGTATGGTGGGTATATTGGTGGTTTTTGTCGTTTCATCTTTCTGTTCTTGTATTTTTCATGTCTTTTATCTCTTTTTCTTTCTTTTTGGCTTTTTTTCTGTTACTATTTTACAGCTTTACTGTTTTAGGGTCAATTAAAACTACTGGGTTACTATCACTTGTAACCTATGCGTGATTTTTCTTCTATGCAGGGACATAGGAGGGATTTATTTTTAATGTGTTAATTGTGTGAGCAAACTGATATCTCAAAATATGCTTATTATAGCTTAATAGATCAAGTGCAAGGGAGGTTTCGATTGAGTTGGGTGGGAGCAGGTTATTTGTGTAGAATGGTTGTGTTTTGCCTCGCATTACCTGCTTTTATCCTATTCTCTGCTTTTTACTTGCTTTTATGTGCTGCTTTATGGTCAATTAATTTATATATTGCTGCGTTAGAGTATAGTTCATAGGATATATGAATAACAAAATTTTTAAGTAACAATTCAAAAATATTAATAAAATTGATTTAACTAACTATTTGATTGCGTAATAAAAGATAAATATCCAAGGCATTTTGATTCCCTTGAAAAAAAAAATAATAAAATCGCAAAAATATCTAAGAATATAATTAAAATAAATTAAATAGTTTTTAAAATAAAATTGATCATTTTATAACTAAAACAAAAAATTAGAATATAATTTAAAGACTAAATTCTACCCCTAGAATATCCACTAAATGTAACAAGAATAGAAATACAAAAATATGTACCTATAAAGTAACATTAAAATGAAACATAAATAATAAAAAAGTCCTGAAGCCATATAAATATAAATGTATTATTAGCAGTATATATTATTTCTTAGCATGCAAAAAAAAATTATAAGGGGGACGATCCAACATTAGAGATTTTGAGGACTCCATTTTACCGCCAACACCATAAATAATATACATAAATATTCTATTTTTAAACAATTTTGATTGGAAAAAAAAACAAAACCCGCAGCTTTTTCTGCACCTCTAGAACGCCTTATAGTTTTATCATTTTGGGTGTTTTCTGTTCTGTAGTCATTGTTTTGGAGCATTTTTTTTTCATCTTGTTTCTTTACAGATCGTTTTATTTATATTTTTTTCAATCATCAACTTTCATGTCAATCTTTTTCGAAATAACTATCAAAGAACTTGAAATATACATATAAAGGTCTACTACCTAGACCTAGAGAATATACGAAGAGTAAAGGCAAATATTCATTTTAGCTCAGTAATTAAAAATAAAATCTAAAGTATTCAAATTCGATGCTTGCTTGAGAAGAAGTTTTCCAAAATTAGAAAAACTTACTCTCCGTTGCATTTTTTTGTGCAGTATGTGACCCATCTAATGCTATATTTTCGAGTCGAGGTCATTTTTCAAAAAAAAATTGTAGAAGTTGTAGAATTGGAAAAATGTCAAAAACTTAGGTTCTGAAAAAAATAGAAAATGCCGAAACATATGACTACACACACAGAAAAACACAAAGAAAAACGATGTTCTAGAGGTCAGAAAAAGATGCGGTTTTGCATTTTCCCAATTAAATTTCGTATTTAACTTAAGAATTCCATGTCCTATTATTTAAAGTGGGTGGTATGAATTGGAATGTGTCCCAAAATCTCTATACAATTATTAAATCTTTTTCCCCCCTATATACATGTTAATATTTAATAAAGCAGAACAATAATCATTACATGTTTCTAGGTCTTAGAATAAATAAATAGTAAATATTTGTATGTGTTTCACCCTGTGCTAAATTCGTAGGAATTACCACTTCTTCTGGACGCTTTCGGCGAGTTATATCCTCATGGTTTT
>JABUQX010039045.1:35000-40099 GCA_015478945.1 Trachelipus rathkii
CCAGGTGAGTTCTAAGGATAATGTGGTAAACAGTGAAATTCGGGGGGAATGTGGATTTTATATTGCATGATGCCACCATGTGAATGGAGCACGGGAGGAGAGGAGAAAGTTTGGAGGGAGTTGAATGAGTGTTGGGAAAGTTTTGGGGTAAATGATAAAATTGTCTTTGGGGGGCATTTGAATGCAGGAGTGGGAAGGGAGGGTGTGGGAAGAATAATAGGGACCATTTGGGGTGGGGGAGAGGAATGTTAATGGAGAAAGCCTTGTTAGAGGTGTGTGTTGAAAGAAGAATGATAGTGGGGAATTACCTGGTTTAAAAAAAAGTGAAATCATAAGTATACATGGAAGAGTGAGAAAACGGGGAGGGCGGTACTGGATTATGTGTGTGTAAATGGGAAGATACGAGGTAGATAACTAGATGAAATGTATTTAGAGGGGCGGGGAGGGGGATATCGGATCATTATTTGGGTTGCTAGGATAAGGGTAGGAGGAGAGGTGACGGTTAGGGAAAAGGGAGAAAAGAGGAGAGTAGAAGTGATAAAGGTGAAAATTGGAGGAGGCAGTGTGTAAGAGGGAGTTTAAGGAGAGGTATGAAGGAAAGGTGGAGAGTTGTGAAGGAACCGGGAATTGGGGAGGTGAGGGGGATGGATGAAGATTTAACAGAGGCAGTATGTGAAGAGGCTAGAAGGGTATGTGGAGTGAAAAGGGTGGGGGCAGAAGGAAAGGGAGTGAATGGGGGAGTGAGGAGGTGAAGGAGTTGGTGAAAAGGAAAAAGGAGGCGTAAATGTGAAATGGTTGGGAAAGCAAGGAGAGAGGAAAGTTGGGAGAATACTAAGAAGGTAGAGTGGCGAAGCAAAGAGGCGTCGGTAGAGAGGGGAAAGAAGAAAGGAGCAAAAGGATGAATTGGTGAGAAAGTGACGGAAAATTTTTGAAATCAGGGAACAAGTGTTCTGAAAAGAAGTGAATAAAAAAGGAAGAAGAAGAGGGGTTGGGGAAGATTAAGGAGAGATGGGGAGTGGAAGGAGGAGAGGATGGGGTGAGGAAGAGTGGGGGAGTATTTTAACGGGGATTATCTGAATGAAAGTGGGTGGGGGAGGGAGGAAAGTTTGCAACGAGAGAGGTGAGAATGGGGAGTGGACTGGGGAGGGAGGGGGAGGATGAAATACAAATGGAGAATATTAGGGCCTTGAATAAAGGAAAAAAAGGGAAATCCGCAGGTCTGGATGGTGTGAAAATGGAAATGTTGCAGAAGGGAGGTATAGGGGTTGAGGAATGGCTGTATAGGTTAAATATAATGTTGGAGGAGTGGTGAGGTACCACAGGATTGGGAGGAAGGTTGTTTGGTTCCCCTGTAAGGGGAAGGGGATAGGATGGAATGTGGGAATTATAGAGGTATATGTCTTTAAGTGTGGTAGGGAAAGTATATGGGAAGAATACTGATGAGAGAGTGGAGGTTAACGGAGGGAGAAGGGGGAAGAAAAAGGAATTAGGGAGGTGAAGATGGTGTGTGTACCAAGTGTTACACTAAGATGCTGTGAGAAAAGTATAGAGAGGAAGGGGAAAGTGTATGTTTTTTAGATCTGAAGAAAGCATATGATAGAGTGAAGAGGGGTGAATTGTGGATGGTTTGAGTAAAATGGAGTGGGGGGTAAATTAGGTAGAAGGTATTAGGGCTGTATAGGAATGTAATGTGTGTGAGAGTGTTAGGAGGGGAAAGTGAGATGTTTGGGGTGGTGAGAGGTTTGGAGGCAGGGGTGTGTAATGTCGCCGTGGTTATTCAATTTGTTTATGGAGAATATATCCAGGATTGGGGTAGGGAGGGGAGGGGTGGAATGATGAATGGGAATGATAGAAGGAAGTGAACATGAATTTGCGGACCGATACAGCCCCTAGTGGCGAAGAACCGGAAGGGCTGAGGTATTGGTGAGGGAGTTGAGAGAATGTGATGGACAAAAGGGGCTTAAATATAATCCCAGGTAAGATATAAAGTGTTAGATATTGAGGGGGAGGAATAGAGAGGAGGCGGAGGGGGTAGGGTCGAGTAGGGGGGTGTAAGTATTATGGAAGAAGTAAAGATTTTTAGCATATTTAGGGAGGATTTGGGAAGGGGGAGGGATGAAGGACGGAGATGAACATATGAGTATGGAGAAGGAATGAGATTTTGAGTGGTCTGAGAGAATTATGGAAGGGGGGAGTTATCACAGAAAGTTAAGATAAGTATTTTGGAAAAATGTGTGTACCAAGCGGTGTTGTTGGGTGGAAACGTGGGGTTTGAATGCAGGCCTAGGAAGAAGTTGGAAGTTTTTGAGATGAAGGGGTTGGCGGTTGTGGGGTTAGTAGAAGGGAGAGGATTAGGAATAGGTGGTGAGGGAGAGATGTGATTGGAGGAATGGGTTGGTGGGAAGAGCGGAGAAGGGAATGTTAAGATGGTATGGGCATTTAGTGAGAATGGAGGAACAGAGGGTGGTTAGGAGAGTTTGGGAGGCGGAGGGGATAGGAAGGAGAGGAAAGGGGAGACCAAGAAGGAGGTGGATGGATGGAATAAAGGAAATGCTGGAGGAGGAGGGATGAGGTGAGGAAAGGGTCGGGAGTTGCGGAGGGATAGAGTGGGGTGAGGACGGTGGGTTGAGGGCGAGATGAGGGGAGGTGTGAGTGAGAGAGGCTGTACGTACCACTACCCCGACCGCTCAAGCTGGAAAAGTGCAGTAAATATAAATAAATTAAATATATTATATATATATATATATATATATATTATATTATATTATATATAATATATATATATTATATATATATATATATATATAATATATATATAATATATAAATATATATATATAATATTATATATTATATATATATATATTAAATAATTAATAATATATAGAGAAATATATGATTCTAGGGGAATCTACTCTCTTAAATGATAAGGCGAACACTGCAACAAAATCCATAGGGTGAATTAACAAGAATGCGTATCTCAATTTATTCTAATAAGTTTTCGGATGGACCAATCCATCCTCAGTAGAATAAAAATAATAAATTAAAAACTTAAAGATAAAATTAGTAAGTATATCGTTAAATAATAACTATAGACTTATAAGAATGATAAAAAAAAAAAATAAAAATAATAAATAAAAAATAACAGTAATGAAAAATAAAAAAAAGGGAAAAATGAAAATCATGAAAAATACATATTAATGACTAAGAAATGACAATTAAAAATAATAAACGTTATAGGGTATCTAAAAAAAAATGAAAAAATAAACAACGGGAATAAAAATAAAATAAAAATAAATCAACCATTGTACATAATACCAATAATAATATAAAATTAAATAATAATAATAAAATAATAATATAATAAAATAATAATAAAATAATAATAATAATATAATAATAATAATATATAATATCAATAATATGACAACATTCACATAATAATATAATAGTAACTATTATTAACCCACCAACACTTCCAAACAAGCGAGAAGAAGCAAGACTTATGCAGAAAGCATAAAAGATTAAACTATGTAACGAGATAGTTGGTTGTTTTATCAAATCGTGTGTAGTTGGGCAGAGCTTGAAGTGATATTTAGAGGGGGACGGAGACTGTGTATTAATAAAGATTCTATGATGCGACCTTCTTTAATGGATTTAAAAGGTTTCAAGATTGAGAAATTATTGTTTAGGATGGGATGATCGTTTTGGAACGCATGGTCCCGGATTGCTGATGTTTCCGGGTTGGTGTATGGGAGGCCCGTTCTGAACGAGATACCCTTATGCTTTTCAATTCTGATCGTGAGTTGAAGGGAGGTTTCCCCTATGTAGCAGGCGTGACAGTCTGCTTACTGATATTTATAAACGACCATGGATCGAAGCAATTTGGGAATTTGCTTTTTTATTTTTTATTTTTCATTTACTGTTTATTTTTTATTTATTATTTTATATTTTTATTTTTTTATCACTCATTATAAGTCATATAGTTATTGTTTAACGATATACTTACCTAATTTTAATCTTAGTTTTAATTTTATTTTTAGTCTACTGAGGATGAATTGGTACAATCCGAAACGTTTAGAATAAAGTTGAGAATACGACCATCGTGTTAATTCACCCATGTAGAAGTTTTGTGAGTGTTGCTTTATCATTATAATATAGATATAATAGTATATAATTATATATATATAATATATATATTATATATATTAAATATATATATAATATATATAATATAAATATATAAAAGATTAAACTATGTATTGAAATGCTTGGCTATTATAGTAAAGCGTGTGTAGTTGGGCAGAGCTTGAAGTGATATTTAGAGGGGGACGGAGACTGTGTATAAATAAAGATTCTATGATGCGACCTTCTTTAATGGATTTAAAAGGTTTCAAGATTGAGAAATTATTGTTTAGGATGGGATGATCGTTTTGGAACGCATGGTCCCGGATTGCTGATGTTTCCGGGTTGGTGTATGAGAGGCCCGTTCTGAACGAGATACCCTTATCGCTTTTTCAATTCTGATTCGTGAGTTGCAAAGGGATTTCCCCTCAATTAGCAAGGCGTGACAGTCTGCCCTAATAACTTATATTTTTAATGGTTCATTTCTTAGAACATTACTATAAACATTTGTTTTCGTCAATATGGATGCCCAATTTTCTTTTTATTACTGCATTCAATTTTCACCCTATGGCTTTTTCCGTGCTTTGTGAGTCCTTTATGTAAAGTTTCCCCCCTTTCCACATAAAGTTTAACATTACACTTTCAGACTCACCGACTATACAAATGAATTCTTTTCCGAGCCACTCACTTCGCATGTCTTCTTCTGTGAAACTCTTTCTCGACTAGCGCTCGTCAGCGAGCTGTTTATCTTTATGCTTTTCTGCTCCAGTGACATTGAAAGTTTTTACATCCTCTCGGTATTTTGGTTCTTATGCATCCGGTCAATCTTTTTTTTTATATTTTGTGAAACAAGGTAGGTGCTTAGATGGAGTGTTTATAATTACTTGTTAAAATTAAGTGTTTTTTAAATTTAAATGAATATTTTTGGTGAAAAATTTAACAATTGGCGTTATTTTTAATATATCTCATTTTTAT
>JABUQX010039046.1:5000-21989 GCA_015478945.1 Trachelipus rathkii
ACACACACACACAACAGATATAAAGGTATATAATATATACTAATAGTATTATATCAAAATGTTTTAATAATTTATATCTAGCAACCACATAGATCTCTCGCTTATTTTCTATGAACACCCGTAAAAAATGAAGTGAGTGCGACCAGATTTGGTCTAAACTATTTCAGTTTGCGCACTTTTTTAATGTAGCTGATAAAGTTAATTTTTATAGAAAAGTATCAGAGAATTCCTCTTATTGTGATACAGACACTGGTAATGTTTAAGTATATATAATATTACCTATATTTTCTAGAACACCCGTAAAAAATGAATGAGAGGAAATAGTTGAAAAATGGCATTATTTATCAATATATATTATATATTTACATTATATAATAATACTATAATATATATATATATAGATTTAATTTATTGCATCTTCCATGGCTTCAAATTTCGAAAGCTGGCTTAAGTGAACTGATATTAAGTGATATTTTATAATAACAATTTACGGCTTTCATGGATAAGATTATTTTTTAGCGGGGCTCCGAGCTGACGGGGGACCCTGAGGGAGGACAAAGTTCTCCCTCCTTCGTAACGGCGGGAGGCAGAGAACTCCGAAACTCCTGCCATCATATGCGGTCTAAGGTGCGGGTAAAATGTTCGTTAGTTAAAAAAAAAAAAAAAAAAAGGGAACTAGCAATTTATTGTACAATATTTGCTTCCATTCAAAATAGACTGAGACATTCGATTTTTATCTACCCAAGCTTGCAAAATCTGTACAATTTTTCCTTGACATTCTCCTTTTTGCTAAAAAAAAAATAATTTTTTTCATTCAGCTAAAATTTTAAAAAATCGGTATATATATATTTTACTGTAATATATATATATTTATAACTAAGAATAGGATAGGTGGTCCAGTTAAAGTTAATATACTCACTTATACTATTATAACATCACATTATATATATATATATATATATTTAATATGTATAAATAATATATATATATTATCCAACAACTATATATAAAACTTCAATTTATCATCATATAGATATTCCTATACTTAAATACATTTATTATGAGATTACTTAAAACCTAGACACCTTTATCAAGTTTCCAATACACCAAAAAGCTTATTTTCTTTTGCAACATTTTTAAGATTTGGCATCCAACGGAATAAAATTGATATGTGTCAATTCCTCTCCTCACAGTCTCAAATTATGGAGGCATAGTATTATAAATATATATACGATGCATTATATCTATATATACTACTGTATCATATTAAAAAGACCTAAATCAATACAATATATAATACTATACTAACTAATATATAATATATATATATATAATATCGTAAGATTTAATAAGTTTTCTGTATGATACTGATGTTTGTCTCTCTTTTCTAAGAATGATTGGAAGTATCGATAGTTCAATCAATGAGAATGAGTCCTTTCAATTCGGAAAACCAAAAAAAGGTCAAGAAAAATGGGACGAGAAAAGAGCGCCTTGCTGTCATTTATGGAGATCCACCACGTCCACTTTTACTGTGCACCTCAACCATGTCAATCAGTGCCATTACCTTTTCAGTTTCGTACCTTTGTAGTGTAAGTGGTATACCCACCCCTGCTCTTTGTGGTTAATAATCACCTTACTTTATAGCACATATGTTCATATTGACTTTATATTATATATATATATATATACGGTCATTTACTCCTTAATTCAATGTTTAAAAATATATTGTTCTATGTTATTATGATATTACTTAAAAATATTATTTAACCATATATTATACTATATATATCTAGAGTTATTCTACTCATTTGACATACTATAAATCATATTCTACATAATGGTTTATCTATAAACAATTAATACAATATAACCTTTTCAGTGACTCTACGTTAATCTTTCTAACTTTTTCACCCTCTCAGTAACATCTATTTCAAAGGGAACGAACGTATTAGATATCTTCTTACTAGCTATTAATGTAACTTGTATGTTACTACATCTGTATGTATAAATATGAATTATTATTATCTAATATATTATACTATTTAAAACTTTACTATTCATATTAAAACTACAATAATATCGTCATTAATACTATAAATACCTATATAATTATTAATACCTTTATAGTAGCTTTTACCTTTATTTTTGCATGGCTTTTATACCTACTACCTTATATTACTATATATATATATGTCTCTTTTCCTCACTTATATGTATTACCAGGGCCCTCTTAACCGTCTAGGTCAAACAAGGACAACTGCCTATGGTGCTGGAGCCCAGCAACTAACTGGGGCGGTCCTTACGCGTGGCAGAGAACGTCGGCAGACAACGACAGAAAAATAAACGAATATAATACATTTAAACGTATAATACTTTTATATTCATGAGGTATAAACTAACCTTTACACATAATTTATAGATTTATACCTATATATATACTATATATTATATATAAGTATATATCGATATACCTCCTTTACTTATATAATTATAAAATAATACTATATTTATACTTTACTTTACCTATTATTATAGATATATATACACTAATAAATATCTTACATTTCCCTATAATTTTATATATATTAATACTCATATATAATTATATATACTATAATATATATATACTTATATATCTATATATACACATTATATCAGTATACTATATATTACTATTTAGCTACTTTATTACAATATATTAATGGCTAATATCAGTATAACTAACCTATCATCATATTATACTGTAACTTAACTACCATCCATATATACCCGAACATATACTTATCACTATTCTACTACTATACTACTTACCTACGCCCTCTCGCTTAATTCATATATACTCACAACTATTCAATTATATAAACTAAACTACTATAGTCATAAATATAATACTCTTATATTTATATTGTAAATCTTATATTAGAAAAAAAAAATAACAGGTATATCAATCAACTAATATATTTCCTTATTAAAATTATTATTTACGGTTGCACACTTTTTTTTTGCCTAGGGCGGAATAGAATGGTTAAGAGGGCCCTGTAATATATATTATATATTTTATATATCTATATTATATTATATATATATATCATATATATATACCCTATATACGTACTATAATAATACTATTATATATATATATACAATATTAAGTAGTTTATATTTAATAATATACAGTATTAATATATATATTGAGATAATATATTTTATATTATGTATATATTGATTATGTCTATTAGAATTCTATATACTATATATATAAATATATATATATACTCTACTATATATATATATCTCTATAATAATAACTATATATATATATATATAACAATATAAAACCTATATATACTATACATATATATATAACTATATAAATTCATTAATCTTATATATTTATATATTTCATATAATTATTATATACTATAGTTCACTCAATTTCACAGTATGATTCGATCCGTGTCGAGTCTGGAAGCAGTGAACAACCAGAGGGATAGAAAAAAAGAGAAAGGGTCAGAAAGCAGAAAGAAATTTTTAAAGAAGGAAAGAGTCTGAAATGATTTTAATTAAGGAGAGAAGAACGAAATCTGAAGAGTCCTACTTACAGAAGTGGTACTGTATCATCTTTTCAAGGACGAGAGAATAGTTTTTAGATTCGAATCGAACATTCTATCCTAACCTTCTAAAATCACAAAAATAATATTATTAATGACTCGATTCCTTGTATTTCTTTTTAAGCGAATGCAGCAAAATTTTTATAACACCTTTAAGTAAATTTTGCTTTGATATATTTGAAAATTGGAGGAGCTACCACAAATTTTTTTAATCCATTTCTGCTTCGAGATTATCAATTATTTGAAATAATGTTAAAGAATAAATATATTCATTATTTCTTTGTAAGAGTTAAATTTATAATGTAAAATAATTTCGTAAACCTATATCGTTTACAAATTGCGTAGCCAAGTCTTATAATGACGTCTTCTATCTCGATAAATCCGTCCGAGTCGCGATTATGAAGAAAAACTTTTTCCAGAGATTCTCTACCACAAGGTGTGAACCCAACGAGGGCTGAAAACCCCTTTACCCATTACTACTCATAAATTCGAGAGTCCTGTAATTGCGTATGCGCCTGATTATATCTCGTTATAGAATGACCATTTTCATCTACCTTTTGCCTCCACTCACCACCACCTTTTGCGAACAATGCAGGAAATGGTTGATATGTGTAAATAAATAAATTTCCAATGAAATAATACTATATAAATTTAATCTCTTTTCCTACCTATTATGTATAAACATTTCTACTAACATAAGCATAAACTTAATCCTAAGATAACTCAATAAAATAAGCAAATAAAGAAATTTTGCTATTAATACTTAAATCCTCACCGAAAAGTGTTATTCCTAAACTACCATTTTCTTTAATTTCCTATCACTCCTTATTTAACTACTATTTATACTAATAAGATATGCATCATAAGTCTTTACGCTTAAATACCTTAAGACACTCCCTACTTATCGAAATCACCTCATCTATTATCCTTAAATAACGTAATTTATTCAAACCTCCTCACCTAATCACATACTACTAGTATATCAGATAAGTTTGTTGCTATCTATTCATTCCAAAAAATAATCTTACCCTTAAGTAGCAAAGAGTCAGCATAGAATTTATTATATTATCTTTAAGCTGTTATTGTGATAATTGTTGACATTAATATAAGACCTATATATTATTACCTACATTAGATGCTACAAAGACTCGACACTCACGACTTACATCAAGATCTACCCATCTAATAACCGTAGGATCAACATCGATTGAACTATGTTTCACCTAACATACACCAACCCTCGACTCAGCTACCCTTATCATACGTAATATTAATTGAATCTTGGTGCATCAGAAAATACGTATTTCCTAATTTCGAATACTACAATATATACTTAGGGATGCCACCGAATATCCCCTATATGGGATTACGAGCCTATCGAGAGAGGTACGCGACTTCTCGCAATTTAAATTGAGATATATTCCATCGGTAACGGTATCAGGAAAGTTTTATTAGTAAGTCAGATTGGTATCCCTTTTTCAAAAACACGACTCTATCAGATAAAATTAATTAACGAGACATATCTCTTATAACCGAGATACTTACATATTTTCTAGACTAATTTAAATTTATTTTTGCACTTTGAAAATTTAAAGATATAACTACTTTTATTTTAATAAGTACTAATAATAGTACTAATCTTCGATAAATATAACTACTAATAAAAAATTTCTATAACCACATTAGTATAAAAAACTTATGTATTAGAAATTATAATAGTAAAAGATGGGTAGGTAAATAAATAAATAATATTAAACCCATTATTATTATTAACCCTATTGGAAATAAAAGAAAATAACATTATTATTATTAATTTTTAGATAATGATAAAATTAAATGATAAATATATTTATATAAAAAAAGTATCTACATTTTTATTTAGTACCTTAAGGCCTTTGTGATTTATATCTACATTAAATACTATAAGCAGATTCTTGCTAATTATTATATATATATATACTAATATATATATTAATTTAATATAAGTATATATAATATATATATAATCATATATATATATAATATATATATATATTATATATATATAATAATATAATATTATATATATTAATATTAATATATATATATATAATATACTATAGATAAATATTAATAATATATTAATATATAATATATATAAAAATATATAGGTATATTATAATTATATATATATCTAGTGGTGGGACGATTCCAAATTTACAGCCGATGCCGATTCCGAATACCGAATTATATACAAGTCAATAAGTTATTCCGAGTATTCTCTCATCGAGTATTCCTGAAATCCGAGGATCCACATTCTTATATATTATATATATTAATATATATATTAATATAAATTATATATATATATATATATATATATATAATATTATCATATAATATATATAAGTAAATTATATATTATATATATTATATATTAATATAATAATATATATGATTAATATAATTATATAATATTATACTGTATTAATTAATTAACTATATATATATATATATATATATATAATATCAGTATATAATATTGTTAAGAAATCAGATGCTAAATTATGTCCAACTATACCTATATTCCGAGAAAAATGAGAAACCTAGCTCTGCCCTTTCTAACTATTCAGCCCTTATAGCTTAGATCTTATGTATTTACTTATCTTATAGATCATTTGAAACCCTTTATCTACACATCTTCAATTTATCTTAGACAATCTACTAGTGAATTCATCATTCCCTTATCTATTTCCGAGTATCACCAGTACTGCTTTCGAGCGCTTCGATAAAGAGTTACTACCCTAATTGTTCGATATGAGGCGTTTCAACTATCTATATAGATTATATCGTATATTTTCGCAGTATCTCCCTTATATAGAGACATTTTATAAAGGTTGATATTATATTGCAGTATTGGTGCTGCCTCTTGATCTATTACTAAATTTTATAATTTCGTATCGCGCGAGAGAGAGGATATAGAGTCACGTACGTCTATCATTGAGCGCTCTCCTATAGCTTCACTCCTACATCTCACGTTACGATATTATATCTCTACATTACTAAAGCAAGTTACTTCTATAGACTAATATTTCTCTTATCAAAAAAGTTAATTCAAAAATAGATTGCTCTTTATTATTGCTTTGGAGAGAGAGAGAGAGACTTTTGCTTCTTTTCTTAATATCTTATGAGAGAGTCATATAAGAGGTGGATTTTCTTGACAGAGCGAGAGATATTCATGATTCATTACTTCCATTATGCTAGTCCCTAATTATTCTTAGCTACTTTGACTCACATTTAAATTGAGTCTTCTCCGTACTGAAAACACTCTATACTACTATCATCACTTCATATCCGATTGCACGTCGATTACGAGAGTGCATCATCTTTCAATGACTTTTTCTATCAATTCATGACGTACACTTATACATTTGTAACCTCTAGACAATTTGCCTTTTCGAAGCAGTTTAATCTTTCTCCGATACCTTCTCGGCATCATGAAAGGGGGCGTCGGAATCATTATATATGTCTTGATAGTGCTGAGAGTGCGTCAGTCAAGCTATTGCGATAAAATTGCAAGTTTAACTTTAGAGAAAATCACACTTTATTCCCGACTTTATCTAGGAAATCCCCCTCGTACCTAAGAGCACATCTGACTATCAGCGTAGTCTCTATCTCGATCCGTGTGATCTGGTTCTTCTCCTGTTTAACATATAAAACAAGTTCTCTATTATTGCACTATATAGATAAGAAACTAAATAAATATTTAGTTAATTGGAAACTCCTCCTACAAATCATATTATACGTAGTATGGCTGATCTGTTTCGCTTACAAGAAGGTATAACTCTGTGTGAGTTCCTGTTTAGATACAAGCTGATGTATCTTTTCCTCTTTACACAGATATCTCCAGGAGTAAAAACACAGCTTTCAAAACAGTGGTATCTATGTCGTCTACACATCTGATTATATCTTGTCAGTATCTGAGAGCTCCACATATTCTTGGTGGGCGTCACGTTTTACACTTCTCCGGTCTTTTGAGTGATACAGGTTCGAAGGATACAAAGGCAAATACACTGAGAGAATTGAGTTTAAAATGTGCAATGATCTGAGCTGTACTTTCCTTTCCCTTCACTTTAATACACACATCTATCTCTTCGTCGAGCACGTCACGAGTTGCTCGATGTTTGTAGACGAATTATTTTAATCATTCTTTTCTACGTAATCAACAATTTATGTTATATGTAGCGGCAAGTGCCTCGAGGGACTTTTCCACTCGTCGTAGTCAACTCCAACGAGCAATTAATAGATCGTCTCTTAAGATAAGACATAGGGGGTGCTGATCTGTAGACGGCTATAAGGTTAGCAGCAAGTTTTAGTGAGTTCCCTTAGCACGTATGTAAAGCAAAAGCTACCGCAAAGGTAAGCTAACGTGTATGGACGTCTATTGTCGTAGTCGCTTCCTTCTTTCGCTGCCTGACCAACTGTCCTGTCGAGGATATCTGTCATTTCCCTATGCTTCACTGCCTGTTCACCATGACTCAACTTCACACATCACTATTCAGTCCTCCACACTTTTAAAGCCCGTCACTGCGTGCTATAATAAAATACCGTAATTTGGCGAAATAACACATTAGCTGATTGGATTTGGAAATCAATACAGCGGCACCGCGGCCATTGCCATTGAATAGGGTAGGACACCTGAATAAATATATTTATGTAACAATACAACAAGAATATTTATTATAGTTATTTATTTAGAAAATTTTATTACTAATAAAACTTATCCATAAAGGTTAATAAATAGCTATATTATACGTTAATCGTTTTGCATATTAACGAGTCAACTGGCAATATGAAATGAGGATTCTACCGTACGAGAGGTATACCGCTTTTGTTCAATAAATATTTATAGATAAAGAGAATTATGACTATACACCTATAATATATATAGGCTATTAGAGAGAGAGAGAGTATTACGTTAGGTTTGTACTAAATCCTATGATATTAAATTCTGTGCTGTAGGTAAATTAAATCCGGTATTGGATCAATTCTCATACTTGCTATATACTAGATAAGCTTGGGTACGAGTGACAATATATGAATAATGACCTACAATTTGGTTTGAGCTACTAAGGGATTGAGCTATTGTTTTTCAACGTCCCTTTGTTCAAATATGGCATCATTGAGAACTAGTGTAAAGAGTGTAAAAAGCAAGTAATCCTGGAATTACCTGCATTGTGTAACTCCTGCAGGCCTACCATATATTAAATGGTTAGCTATATATACTGCGTTAATCCTACTATAGTATAACTATTATATTGAATTTAAATTAGTATAGGTATACAATTAAATGAATTCTTCCATCAGTAACATTTTTGAAGAATAAATCACATTTTATATAGTAATGTACCTATGTTAGGAGATACGTCAAAAGGTGGTAACTATCGAGATAGGATAGGCAATTATATATATCATATATCTCCAATATTCACTATCAAAGCCCTTACAAAGGCTAAATATAATTCACATTAGCTCACTGTATATAGTATATACTATATATATATGATCAGCGTACCATGTCCTCGCAAAGCTGCAAGGTGGTGCTGGTAGTTGAAATGGTTTTGAGCTTATCAAATTTCATTCCAAGCACCTTGCACGAGAAAGCAAAGATTTGGAATCAGGAAGGGGATTTTTCAGCCTTGCGGAGTAAAAACGAAGAGAATTTAAAATCTTTCTTCAATAACTCGTACGACTCTCCGAGAAACGCGGCTTTCCTCTTGTCATAGAAAGTTAGTTTCAAATTCTTCTTCTTTTTTTAATTTTGCATTATATCTATATAGTATATAATATATGAAGTTTACGAGTATCACGGGTATATAATTATCGCAAAAAACATGTATTACCTAACTGACTTAACTACTGAAATCATATTGAGCCCAATGTCCCTTGCTATCACTAATGACTATGTCATGAAAAATATCCTCTCTGAGAAGAGAGAAACTTACAAAAGAAAACCCATCCTGATTCACAATCCATGTTCCTTAATAAATAATTATATAAATTAAGTGAGAAGATCACTTAGGATAATTAAAAAAATAAATATTACGGCAGACCGAAATATTATCTATTTAGAAATATCAATAAAGATCGAATAATAAAATAT
This sequence comes from Trachelipus rathkii, assembly GCA_015478945.1. Taxonomy (NCBI): domain Eukaryota; kingdom Metazoa; phylum Arthropoda; class Malacostraca; order Isopoda; family Trachelipodidae; genus Trachelipus; species Trachelipus rathkii. The sequence goes on from JABUQX010039046.1 coordinate 14,754, forward strand.
TTCAGATATATTGAGTTAAATATATAATAAAGAATCTAGGTCAAAAGATCGGTACATAATATTTTGCCGATTCCATATACCGAATATTCGATATCACCTACTTGAAGAATAACAGCCGATCTCACATTCTTGTCTGAGATTTCTCGCGCGCGAATGCTCATCTGACCGAGAGCGAGAATTCCGAATTATCGTATATTCACCAATCACTCCTATATATATTATATAGTATATATATATTAGTATATTAGTATCATTTTCGTTTTTTGCATTTGTGCTGTAATGAAACGTAGTAAATATATATCATATACTAGAGTTTGCTATTACGTACTTTTGTAAATTACAATGTAGAAGGTATGCAAGTATTTTTGTGTTAAAAGATGAAGTCACAATTTTCACTTAAGTTGACTTAAAATTTCAAGAATGCTAATTAATCTATATCCTTAGTGTAATTGCTAGAATTCAACCACGTTCATGTGATTATATAAAATGTGTATAATAACTATGAGATACGATAAAGAGGATCACGTATGAATAATTAATCGATATTTGAGATTATATTCGGAATTTTCTCGAGAATAGTTATTTCGGAGACACACAAATCACTGCGCAGAGATATAGCAGGATCATTGTTGCAGAACCGATATACGGAATCGATGATAAATCGATTTATTTTACATATTACATCCGCATCCGCCGGACGATGTGGATCGCGATGTCCAGATTGTATATTAACGAATATCCTCGTTCGTCGATTCTTAATCTGTCAGCCTCTATAGAAAATATTTGAGAAATAAGTAATTCTTTGAGCTTTTTTCAATAAAAATACAATTTTATTAATAATAGCAAATATGATTGAGTATTTATTATTACAAAAGGCAACTAGTATTTAGGATATATTAAATATATATACTATATAGTTAATTAAATATATATATGATATTATATTATATAAAATAATAGATTGATATATAATATATATATATATAATATATATATATATATAATATATATTAACTTATATAATATGATATAAGCGAGTTTTGTGCTTATTTACAATGAAAGTTGATAAAGTTTCCAGTGACACTATGCAGGTCAGAAGACCCAACTCGCTTTGAGAGAGCACATCCCAACACGATCTCACACTTCGCACAACCTGTACACCCATAAGATAATAGAGTGGCTTACAAATAATTATGCATCTTAACTTTAGTAAGTCTAATAATTTATCTAATACCCAACAATTTTCTTATTAAATAACAAATATGATTTTTCAATAAAATAGGAATTGAAGTTTAAATGACTGTAATGCTACAGGAATATAGTTCAGCTAAATACGCTCTCATACGACAATTAGAGACCCATGCTTAAGCTAAATAATTGAGTATCACACTAATAGAGGTTGCTACATCACTGACTTCGGAGGGGCAGGCAACTAAGATAACTCTAGAAACGCAATTATTCACTTAAAGTAGGAATATTCTTTTCATTTACTTTTCACCTAATTCATTAATCACTGATTAATTCACTATCTCCATATGAGCTATTTTCCTCTTTTTTCAAGATTTATTTCATTATTTCACCCGTCGACGTCTCAAACGTAGAGAGCGCGTCTAGAAGTACGAGCTATGCGCGAGCACAACTCGTCTCGAGAAGCGCGTCTCAATCCTATCGGGATCTCTAGCATATAGAAAATTAACTAGAGAAGTTCCCTTACTCTTGATAGCTCTCATTGGTGAGCTAATCGCCGTTGCCTACCAGGTAGTCGAAACTAGTAATTGCAATGAATTAGATGTAACATGAAATTTAAAGTCAACCTCTTTGTTCCAGTATGTCTACTTTTTTTTTGTTGAGCTTCACATCGTTATCCTCTGTACCATTATTTCTCATAGTATACTATTCGCAAAGTTGTTAAGTACTTAATAGGTTTAAATCTTTCTTTGTATTCCGTTATTAAATTTGGCGATAAAAATAAAACTTCGTCCTTTATTGTATATTTAGGTCAAGATAGGTATTGCAATGTAACTTACATAACATCTGTTTCAAATTCCATATAAATTATCTAACTTGAGTTTAATTTCATCTATTTTAATTTATCATTGCTACTACAATGCTTTCTGATCTATTTTGGCTGCTTATGATACGAGTATTCATTCGCAAGAGAGGGGATGTAAGATGAGTTCATTAACTATATGTTAAGAATACCTCTTTAATATAGTACTAAAATTATTTATATATAGCAAAATAAATTTAAGTAGCCACTATGGTGAGGTATGATGTCCACCAAGTTTATAGTCGATTCCTTGAGAATGTTCTATTTGTCATGTCTTCAATAGGCTTGTCAATAATTACTTTCATCTATAGACTGATATATTGCCTATCACACTTATCCCTGATTAATACTTCAAGTGCAGGGAGAGTACCATACATACGAAAGCACAGAATTTGAAGAGTCACCTGCCCATTGTTTATTGAGATATGGAGAGGTAGTAGAGTTATCTATTATTTTGTCCCTTCTTCCTTTTTAATTCCTTGGTCCTCATTGCAACCTATATTACACAAACAACTACATCCACCCGCTCGTAGACACAGGCTTAAATCTAAATGTTAACTAAACACCCATAAAACTTATTGAGTCCTAACATCAATAATCATTATTGACACATTTGACTTAAAGGTAAATCCTAGTTCATCAATCTCCTTGTGCAAGTAATGAACACTGTAAACTAGATCATTGCACACTGAGAAGCTCCAATTAATTCCCTGTGTGATGCGGGGGGTAGAAAGAACCGATCCACCAAGCATCGTTTATGTCACTGCGTGTCGGTAGAAGTCGAACTAAGGGGCGGTGGTAGTTGGGTTGGGCTGCCCACTACGGCACTATCTCTGCTAAGGATGCTGATCGCAATGCTCGGAGCATCGGTCGTGATCGAGAATCGAGATAATATCCTACGTAGTGACTTTCGAACTAACTCTTTTCGGCGAATGTGAGACATCAGAGTATGGGTACATGGAATTAGCAAGATAGTTTGAAATGACAACAGCAACATGATTTGAGGCCTAAATTGTAGATTAAAACGAAGAGAGAGTAAAGGAAGAATAGGCTTTTTCATAGTGTTATAGTTGAAAGGGCACACACTCTATATGTTCAGCCTCGCTGTGACAGAGAATACAAGATGAAAGGAAAAGGTGAAACAATGATTAAGCAAGTATCGAGTGCTGTGATGAGTGTGTTCCAATTATGTGTATCTGCAGATGTCTCGATGTCAAAAATTAGGAGAGAGGAAAGTAATAGTATCTTCTGCAATTTGCTGATAGTGACTAGTGTAGCGTACACATGCTCAATGAGTGGCAGTACTTGTGTGTGCTGAGTCCCTGAGAATTGCTACAATGGTTAACTTCTAAGAGTTATGAGAAAAGGTCCAAGTAATGTGTGGGTTGTGAACGATTTTCATTGGCTCATTGCTAGAAGAGTCAAATGTTATGATAGAAGTAGCTACGTGAGTTTTTGGGAACTAGCATTTGAATGATGCTCTGGAATCCATGGCGGGGTACTCAATAGAGAGGAAACAAGCTTTCCTAAGAATTGAGAGTCTAGGAGGTTGTGGGTGCTGGACCACCATAGAATTTTGAGGTAAATGTGATAAACTAGGAGTGGTGTCTGTATTTATATTCATTCAAAGAAAAGGATGGTTATACTAACAGTCTGAGTGTTCTTCGGTGATTTATTGAAAACACAGTTTCATAGATGTCGACACAAATAGCGTGAATAAAAATTTTAGTTGCTTTAATCATATGTGTGCTTCCAGTCATTAACTCCATAATCGCACGATGTAGAACAAGCCAAAAATCAACAAAACCGCAAAAAAGCCATTATTCCAACTGTTCTGTTGAACCTTGTGTAATTCTCCATCTGAATTTCACCGTCAGTTGGACTCCTAACATTTTCGAAGGGAATGGAAATAACTCTTCAACTATTCTTTGCTTCATATCGGATTTCATTTTCTGCTTAAAGGTGTTTTCTCTTTCCTATGTTTTAACCTTTTCATTGTGTTTCTTTTGTTTATGGCTCTTTAAATCTTCTTGTGGCATCGACCTCAAAGTGATTTTTCAGAATGTTGTTCCCCGGCCTTTCGCTTGTAGTAAGATTCTTTTGTTTGCACATAGACCATCTTGCACTATCATCTTTGCCTTCAAGTAAAATATTTTCCACAACAGGACTTAATTTTTGAAGTCATAATTTAAAAAAAATTATATATCACTAAAAAACAACTTCCCACAAATTTAAGACACTAAATACTACTCATAATCCTTACATTGAAAGCAGACAACACCAGACTGAATTTAAAATCTGAGTAGAAAGTTACAAGTTATGTTACTAACGCTTTAATGCTGTAGATTGTCATTTTTTCACGAAATATATCTTACCGTTATTCTTTAGAGTAAATTTCTTAATAAAATTTAAAAAGTGTACAATTAGATGATTCTACAAAACAGAGCTTTTCTTAAGAGGGTCAAACATAAGGCTTATCATTACACTAACACTTCGCTCGAGATAAAATTAAAAAAAAACAAAAACACAAAAAAACTATTTTCTTGAAGTATATGGGTGGATAACTGCAGAAATATATATATATAATTATTATAGTATTATATAATATATAACTATATATTATATATATACTATATAATAAGGTATATACTATATATATAGTATATATGGTTTAATATTAAACTAAATATATATATATAATAATGCACATATAAATGTATATACTCACGACAAACAAGTGCGATGCGGATGCGAATGCGGATGTCGTTGAAGTGTGGATGCGGACTATATAAATTATATAACTCTATATACTATATATTATACGGTATTATATAAACTATATATACTATATAACCTATATAGTCATATATATATACTATCATATATATATATATTAATATATATATATATTATCAATAGTAAACAAAAGTATCATACTACTAACCTATACGTATATACTGTATAATAGTATAATAGAATGAACATTTATTAATTTCTTCACCCTTCCTCTTTGCCCAAGAATTGGGGTAAGGTGCTGTACAACGCTCGGAAAAGAAAGCAGTAGGGAGAACATTGACAAAAGCGTCGAAAAGAAAGGCACCAAGCCTTACCAGCCCCCTCCTGTAGCCCAATAATTAGTGAGAGCCTCGTCACAGACTAGAAAATCCCACCCTAATAACCGCATCATGAGGAATCCAGCGACGGACCCTCACTCAATGTAAGGGTCTTCCCTTGGTACGGGTTTCATCCCCTTGCCCAGGGCGGCCACAACCATACCCCCCTACCAAGCTCGCATTCCTCTCCTATATGCATTCCTTATTTCTATGCCTCTGTAAAAAAAAAAAAACCTCACATTTTCTCTCCTCTCAGACATTCTGTTCACACCTGATCAATCCAAGCTACTTCTCTTCGTCTCCCAAGCCGGTCGGTTCCCAACACACCTACCACTATACATCCGCCTTAACCAACCGACTTTCATTCACCCTTTCCACATGACCAACCATATCAACGTACTTCATTTATTCTGTCATTTACCCCTTTCTTCACACACATACCACTCTCTAATTCAGTCTCCGTCACTTTATCAATTCTCACACACTAGCATGCCCCTAAGATTGTCCATCTGAACACATTGAACTTAGATCTATACTTTTTATTCAACCATAGTCTCACTACCATACGATAACACAGGGAACACATACCCCATGAAGATCTAGCGCCTGCAAGGAACTTAGTCCCTTACTTCACCAACGCTTTAATTGCAGCCAGAACCTTCTGCCATTACGAACTTTCCTACTCAGCTCTGCATCCAATCGTTCCCTTCTCATCCAACACATACCCTAAATATGTAAACTCAGACACTTGCTCCAGCTGCTCATTCATCTAACATACTTCACACTGAGGACCTGTCCTCACTTCACAACCATGAACCTCCTATCCTAGCGTGTTATTTCAAACCGAGCTCCTTTACATAGCCAGCTGTCCAAACTCTCTACCAATTCCTCCCAAACTCCAGCTTCAGATTTCCGCCACACACGAACTCAAAGTCAAATGTGCCGCATATATGCTAGGATCGCACCCTCCACTCCTCGTCCATTCTATCCATCATTCTAACACCATTTCCTGCCATCTCCCCCTCGAAACCATTTCCTGAAACCCCATCCATATACAAGCTGAATAGCCAAGGAGACATAACACAACCTGTCTCACTCCGCTATTAATCCTAAACCAAATCACCATTGACACCTATTTATTCTACGATCAGCGCTTCCTATCGTCAATACATACTTTTGATCTCATTCAGCAGCCCTGCCACCGAACACCATATATCACTAAATACCTGCTAAAGCTTCCCATTAACTCTATCATGACGCCTGTTTAAATCAATTTACTTACTAAATTAATTTATTTCTCTCTCCCCGTCATTTTCCCAATCATATTGTTTCAATGTAAAGATTGATCCACACATCCTCTACCACTCCAAACGCACCTTGTGTCTTCACTCAAACACAGTCCCTCAGCACTTCGAGCGCCTCTTTCACCAAAATACCAAGCATATTACCTCCCTACAACTACTCAAGTAAACTTATTCCCTCTATAATTTCTACAATTCCCATTTTCTCCCTACCCTTAGATATTGGTAATATGATGAAAGATTTTCTAGAGAAATGTCAGGAATTGTACCCTACATAATTTTTATACAACTCCCAAATAGAATCAATCACCATGAGCATCAGACGTCATGCCACAGTAACAGTAAGGCAACAGACAGCTATACTTGATGATTTACCATTCTTCTCAACTGTCTTGATTCTCATCATCTAGTTGCACCATTACCGCTCCGGTCCTTACTAACTACCCCATTCGAATCCCAAATTACTATTCCTTCTTGCACCTATCACCAAAAGCACACACATTCACTAACACGCTCATCATTTACGTAATGATTGTGCAGAATTTTCGAAGTGGTTACTTTTCCACACGACCCTCACATCACGGCATTTCATCAGTGTACAAAGAGCACCATCCCTATTAGGTCATTGTGGCTTAAGAGAGCAGATAATGACCCCTAATGTTCTGCATTCTTAAACTCTTCGGCAAGCTTCCGTTCCAGACAGCATGCTTGCCTATTCGCCGATGTCGATGTCTCATTCATCCCTTCCCAAACTGTTCTGCAGCTCTTACCT
>JABUQX010039047.1:0-30055 GCA_015478945.1 Trachelipus rathkii
TATTTTAATACTAATATTATTAAAAAAAAAAAAATAATATTTAACCAAACAGGAAGAAATATTTATTAGTAAAAAATCATATAAAATAAATATTAAGTATAAACATATAAATAAATAATAAAAGTTTAATAAATAAATATATTATTATTCTATTTTAAAATATTATTAAGAATACATATACTAAATAATATATATATAATTATAATACTATAATATTAATATATATATATACTATATATATATATATAACTTTATATTTTATACCTATAATAATATATATATATATACCTACTATAATATATACTATATAATATTAATATAATATATTTATAATCATATATAATTACTATATAATATAATTACTTTTATATATATTAATATATATATATATTTTATATATATATATATATTAATATATAATATATATATATATATATATATATATTATATATAATATAATTATATATATAGATAATATTATATATATAAAGTCTATATAATAATTATATATAGGTATAATATATATATATATATATATATATACATATAATAATAAGGGTGACGGTATGAGGGGGTACTATATAATAGTAATATAGTGAGTTTTATATCACATTCACTGGCTAGTAGCAATATTATATTTATATACTATATATAGTATATATATATCATATATATATATATTATAATATATTAGACAAAAAAGTTATATTATTATATATATTACGTATCCTATAATATTTATATATTATTAGAACTTATTATATATATATATATAACTGTAAATAAATGGGGCTAATTCAGTCTAAAATATCATTAGGGTAACTTACAAAGAATGTAAGTAGTTAAGTCTGGATGGTAAATTTTATATAATTATAATTTATTTTATATTCGAAATTTATAATATATATCTATTTTTTATTATTACATGTAAATATAAATTATGATATTTATAATATTATATAATATTATAAATAAATCAAACTTTTGGATTTAAAATAATCCTGCATAAATTAATTAATAGAACTAATAATACCATATATTATTTACAAGTTTAGTAATATAAAATAAAGGATACCAATATCAATAGAAATACAAATCAAAATAAATATTAATTAGTAGCCGTAAATAAAGTATGAACTGTAAGGAAATACTAGTAATAGGAGAATATGAGTCGAGGAGACAGATATTAATTAAGGGTGAGGGAGAGGGAGTAGATTAATAGAGGCATAAATCTAATACAATTTATTAATACTTCTACTATGACTAAGAGAATATACTATTTATGTGAAAATAATACTTAATACTAAGGATAATGAAGTATAGTAATATATACAGTTTGTTATCAATATTATTAAGAGGGAGTAAAATAATAGGATGAGAGATAAGTAGATATATATAAGGAAGAACAAAAGTAGGATGGTAGGAGTAGTAGTGCGATTGAAAGAAAATTGGCGATTACTACTTTATATTTGCACAAAGCTCAGTATATAATATGATGACTCTAACTATCAATTTTTGCTGGTATACAAGTTGAGAGTCGGCGTATCGCGTCTCTTCTACGTCACAAAGAACGTCCAAATAGGATTACGGGTGAGAAAGATGGAGATGAATGAAATAAAATTACTGCTAACGAAAACCTTCCAGTAAATTATATCTATATACTTAGTAAGAAATTAAAATTTGCATAAGACCCGAGTGCTAGAATTTCAATATTATAATTTCTTATATATATATATAAAAAGTTTAGACTTAATTTACTTATTTATTTATTTCTAATATTTATAATATAAATATTAACAGAATATAATAATGAGAAATATTCCTTTATTGTTATTACGTAACCATGATAATATACGTATTATTTATTTTTATATTATATACGATATTTTTATATGCTATGTTTGACCAAATGAAATATGATAACGCAAACGCTAGAGATTTGAAAAATACATGTAAACGTAATACTAAATGCTAATATAGGTTTATGGTCTATTTTTATATAAATACATTAAATTATAGTATTATTATATATATTATATATACTCAATATTAGTAATCACTTAATCGTGCACAACTGAGAGCTATTTTGTGCTCAGGGTGGTGAATTATTCGCACACTAGACTATAATATTACCAAAAGGTAGTTACGGGCAAGGGATTTCGTAAGAAGGTGGAAAGTTCATATTTGCTTGTTGCAACTATTCTTATAATGCAACAATCCGTATAAAAACCACAATGTGATATTGCAAGCGCTAAAATAATTGGAATTAGATGAAGGCGCAATATTTCATATTTATGTATTCTATTTTACTAATAGAAATATTAAGTAATAATTTCTTTATCTAGTTTGTGATGATCACATTTTTATTTATTAGTATTGATGTATTTGCGCTGTATTATTGATATACTCATAAAAATAATATTATATATATATATTGAAACTGAACAAGGATTAATTTATATTTATATATCTGTATATAGATCATCAATTCATTTTTTATATATTATTAGATATAGCATTTAAGGCTTCCTGTCTTATTAGCAGGACATAAAATAATGATTGATCACTTTCACCAAGTTTGAGTTAATATATCTGAGTGCTTTTCGTTGTATCAACTTCTCTATTTAAAAACCCAGTCCAGCATGTTTTTTGAGGCTCCTTGTCTTCTCCTCTGGGTAAGAATTCAGAAGGCTCAAAAAGATGTAATCATCACAGCTCGTTTCTTCGCGAGATTTAGTGAGAAAAGCAATCTATTCTGGAGGTGCTGCATACTCACGGTGATGTAAACTCGATAATAGTGCGCTTTTTAGAAGATCCTTCATACAAATTTACCGAGAATTGTTTCACCAGGATAAGAGATTACAGGATTGCACTTGCATATATTAAAAGCCCCGAGAGCAATTGATCAGGCAAGTTTATGCGCTCTATAGTAGTTTGCTCATCTGTTCATATCATTCTGCACAAGTAGAATCATAATCCAGCGAGTAAAGTGAGTATTCTTTTTGGGTCACAATGTGACTCGACGTAGATCAATGTCCCATATGTTGACAAAATTGTGTTTTGCGAAAATTTTAAGATTATGAGTAGTGAACCATAACTTGTCCTTAATTACAATAAAAAATAATTGTACAAATTAATTATAATTGATGCGATCTGTGGCTCTTGAGATCTTTGCTTAACTGTAAAAAGGCTGAAAAATCATGAAGAAAAATTAATTGTATACATTGATCGCAGTTCTTTACATCTTAGATTGATGCTTATAATGATTGGTTGGATTTGAATTACCCTTTATTGTTAGTAAGACGGGATACATTATCTACATTTTTTTTTTCTGTTCGGAAATTAATGGGATATTTTATTGTCTATAATAATATAAATATATATAAACTTCTATTCAAGAAATATTTGGTCAGAGTATGGATACTGTGATAGTCAGCCATTATACCTTCGTTGCAACCAATTTTAAAGCCTGGACTAAAATTGCCAAAAATACTTTGTTCACAAAGCAATAAGAACTATTTATATTGTATACTATAATAAAAATTTATCTCTTTGCCTGAATACTCCAACGATTGCAGTTAAGGGCATTTATGTATCGAACTATTTTCTTCTCAGTAACGTTGTTGTGGACTGTAATAGTAGAATATACTTAGGTACCAATATGTAGATTAAGTGTAAAGATTAAGTGTAAAGATAAGATAAAGTGTAAAGATAAATAGCAGTTGAAATCATATTAAAACTTCTAACCAATTCGCTCGTCATTATAGATTTTCAAAAGATTATGAGACTTTTGAAGCAAAGTATTTTCAATTATATTTGAGAGTCTCCCTAGATCAAGCGATACCATAAATAAAAGTATTCAAAATACAGAGACATTTTTAATAAAGACTTAAATTATACATTTCTGGCTTACATTAAAAACACTCTCACTGATAACATTAAGACATATAAAACCAACATCATTATCGATTCATCTCATCTTTAGAAGATTTTATTCTCTACACTGTACATAAGACTTAGTTTTTTTTAGACACTGATGAGGACCTCTCTGTGTTAGTTGCTCTTCAGTATATTTCTAAATAGTGCTCATTAGATGAAGTCCGAATTAATAGCTTTCGCTTATATCCGGTCAATTTAAAAAATCTAGATAGCCTGGAGCTAGATTTGGTTGACTATAGCTATATATTATAATATATAATTATTATATATATATATTATATTATATATATATCTATACTACTTAATTATATATATATAAAATATTAGTGACATATTATATGCTTAATTTTTTCAAGCTGTGTAATATTTAACTATAAAAGTTATCTATATAAATGTGTTGTGTACATTATCGTGGATGGGAAGATTCACAGCAAATTATACTACGATTAAGACCAAAAGCCTATATAGCATGACAAAGTAATCCAAACCAGTGTTTTTTCGATTTTCGGGTTTCCGAATGTTTGCTTTCATATTAAACATGTAAATTACAGAAAATAAACGCAATTAATCTAAAAATACCTAACCAAACTTAACCTAACCTAACTGAAAACTTACAAATGCATGCAGCCTAACTTATAAAATGCATGGCAGCTAACTATAAATGCATGCAGTCATATATATATATATATATATATATATATATATATAATATATATATATATATATATATATATATTATTATATATAATATATATAATATATACAGTTGACACCACCACTCGGTTAAGCAGTACTGAAAAGAAGGTTGGGTTACTTCCATTTGGAAGCAAAAAACTTTTGTGAGTATTGCGTTAATTTCATAACGTACATAATATACAAAACCTAAATCATCATCAGAGACTAAAGTACACCATCCCTATAACATCCTATATATACTATACATCTTTTTTAAATATATATATATATATATATACATATTATAATATATAATATATATATATATATATATATTATATATAATATATATATATATATATTATATTATATATATATATTATATAATATATATATATATATATTTAGTATAATATATATATATATATTTAACTTATATATATATATATATACTATATATATATATATATATATATATATATAATTATATTTATTATAATTATACGGTACGTAAGACATCCCCAAAAGTCATGGGGCAATTCGGTCCAGTGGCAAAATAGCCTATAAGATGTAAAATATATCTTTACAGATGTTAAAATAAATGTTTTTCCCTGTCTTAGGTATTATTTTTTATGAACTTTAATTTAAGTCCATTAATTTTGTGATTTTTTTTCTTTATTTCTGACGCATATAAAATCGGGGAAATTTAGCTTTTGCTATAAGAAATAATACAGGTAAATATTGGTACTACAATTAATTGGTACCAAGTTAGTATTAAAATAGTTTATAACCTTAATGCAATCGTTGGAGTCGATTCAGGCAAGAGATAAATATGTTTTATTAAAAAATTGTAACATGGGCAATTCGTCAGGTTTAAAAATTTGCGTGGGGAATTCGGTCCACATTGCATCTTCCTTTCAATTGGTTATCAAAATCTCCTGCTAAGAGATGTCCGAAATATAATTCTTTAAAATAATTTTTAACACTTTTACAGCAATATGCTTTAAAGCAGTTTTCAACTTAGGCCTAATTAACCTATACAAATTTTTCTCGCAGCAATGGTTCACACTTAGCAAAAGTAACATGGAGATTCAAAAAGGATACTCTATGATATGTTGCCAGACCCTTAAAGGTAGTTTTTCATTCTGTTTCATTGGTTTTACGAAAGTAATATGCTAAAACACTCGAGTTTTGCATCGTTTTTGTCAAAGCGTTTGCGTTCGTTTTTTTGTCAAACAGCGAAAATCTTAAAAGAAACGCTCACCAAACGAAAGAATTTTCTTAATTTCCATGGTAATATAAAAAAAAAGAAATTGTAATCAAAGGATATAACAAGGTAACAGTTCATTTTCGTCAAATCAGCGAAACCCATCAAAAAAAACGCTCACAAACGTAAGAATTTTCCTTAATTCTGTATAATTTAGAATACAAAAGAATTAAGGAAATTCCTTACTGTGGTATTGGTGAGCATTTTTTTTACGATTTATCGTTTTGACAAAAACGAACGCAAACTCGAACATTTTATTAGTTTTCAAACCCAATTTCTTAGAATAATATTGTAATACCATCATGTTTAAAAGAGACCTAAAAACGCTTGAGCTTGCGTCAATTTTTGTAAACAGCAACTTGACAAAAGGGGGGTGGAACGCAAGCTCAAAGCGTTTTAAGGTCTGCTTTTTAAATAATGGTAATTACAATATTATTTTATATTACAATATATTCATTTTTGTCAAACATCGCAAAATCGTAAAAAAACGCTCACCAAACGTAAAGAATTTCTTCACTCTGTGAAATAAGAATAAAAAAGAATAGCAACTTACAGAATTAAGGAAATTCCTAACGTTAGGCGAGCCTTTTTAGATTTTGCAGTTTGAGAAAACGAACGCAAACTCGAAAATTTTATTACGTTTTTCGAACCCCAATTTCTTAAAATAATATTGTATACATTATGTTTAAAAATGAAAACTGACTTATCATAATTTAAATTAAATACTTTATTGAGGATTCTTAGGGATGTGAAGATTGAAGTGGACCGAATTGCCCGCCCCCCAAAATTGGGGCAATTTGGTCCACGTTACTTATCGGCTTCTTAAATTAATCCTAATTATATATATCAATACAATTATACTAATTTTACTCCTAAGGGAAAACTTACATATAAAAAAAAAATTTTCGAAAAAAAAAAAAATAGTCTCAAAGCATAAACTTAGCATTTGGACCGAACTTGCCCCGTTTTACGGTATATATATATATATATATATAATATTATATTATATATATTATAATATTATTTATTATATTATATATAATATATAATATATTATTATATATTAATATATATTATATATATATATTATTGTAATACACATACTAATTTTTATTGTAGGTTAGTCTAATAAGATACTCATTTACTTGGGCCATTGTTGTTATTTTGAATTTTTCTTCATTAGAAAATAGAAATTTTTTAGCTATTTTGCTTATAAAATGCTGTTAAGTGCATTGTCATTCGAAATATGTATTATCATATAAATTAAATATTTAAAAGTCGACTTTCGATATTTTGTTGGTTCGATTAAATTTAAATCGATACTCGTAATTCGATACAGAATCGATATATATATATATATATATATATTATAATATATGCTCTCTGCGTATATAATTATATATATATATATATATATATTATTATATATTATTATATATGGTACATTTAACATTCTTCGCGCTGCTCTTTGATTTTTTCTCTTCAAAATCGATTGGTCGGATATATCGAATCGGCTAAACCATTGCCCATTTCTATGTAAATGATTAAGGCACGTAAAAAAGGCGTCCATTTTAAAGCTGACGCCGTGACTTTTAAATATAATTTATATGATTTAATACATATTTTGCATGAACAATGCACCAATTTTTGTAAAACATCAATTTTATTCTAATTGAGAAAAATTCAAATAACAACAATGCCAGTAAATGAGTAACTTTTAAATTGCTGTTATTTATAGTATTTACAAGTAATATATATATATTAATATATATATATATATATATATATATATATATTATATATATATATATATATATGATATATATATATATATAATATATTATATATATATATATATATATATAGGTCCAAAATCAGGGGTACTCCAAATGCTAAGGTTTATGGAGACTATTTTTTTTTTTTTTTCGAAAATTTTTTTTTTTTTTTTTATGTTTTTCTTTTGGAGTAAAATTAGTTAATTGGTATTTGTATAGTATAATATAGATTAATGTTAGAAGCCGATAAGTAACGTACGAATTGCCCCACGATTTTGGGGGCGGGGCAATTCGGTCCACTTCAATTTTCACAATCCCTAACAATTCTCAATTAAAGTGTTTTATTAATAAATTATGATAAGTCAGTTTTTCATTTTTAAACATAATGGTATTAAATATTATTTTAAGAAATTGGGTTCGAAACGTAATAAAATTCGAGTTTTGCGTTCGTTTTCGTCAAACTGCAAAATCTTAAAAAGGCTCGCCTAACGTAACTAATTTCCTTAATTCTGTTAAGGTTGCTATTCTTTTTTTATTCTGTATTGTACAGAATTAAGGAAATTCTTTACGTTTGGTGAGCGTTTTTTTACGATTTTGCGATGTTTGACAAAAATGAATATATTGTAATATAAAATAATATTGTAATACCATTATGTTTAAAAAGAGACCTAAAACGCTTGAGCCTTGCGTTTCATGTTTTGTCAGTTTGCTGTTGAAACAAAAAGTGACGCAAGTCAAGCGTTTTAGGTCTCTTTTTAACATGATGATAAACAATTATTATTTTAAGTAAATTTGGTTTGAAAACTAATAAATGTTCGAGTTTGCGTTCGTTTTTTTGTCAACGATAAATCGTAAAAAAATGCTCACCAACATAAGGAATTCCTTAATTCTTTTGTATTCTATATTACACAATTAAGGAAATTTTTACGTTTCGTGAGCGTTTTTTTTTTAACCATTTTTGCAAATTTAAACAAAAACGAACTGTATGTTATTAATTCTGTAAGGTTGCAATTCTTTTTTATTTTATATTACAGCAGAATTAAGAAAATTCTTTACGTTTGGTGAGCGTTTCTTTTACGATTTTGCGCTGTTCTGACAAAAAACGAACGCAAAGCTTTGACAAAAACGAATGCAAACTCGAGCGTTTTTAGGCATATTACGTTTTCGTAAGAACCAATGAAAGAATGAAACTTACTTAAGGGTCTGGACATCATCAATCAGAGTATCCTTTGAATCCTGCATGTTACTTTTGCGTAAGTTGAACCATTTGCTGAAAAGAATTTGTAATAGGTTAATTAAGGCTAAGTTGAAAAACTTTACCTACTATCTTGCTGTAAAAAGTGTAAAAATTATTTTAAACATGTATATTTGGACATTTTTTTGCAAAGAGTAGTTAAAGAAATTTAATTTAAATGAAGATTTTCAATGTGGACGGAATTGCCCCACGCAAATTTTTAAACCTGGACCGAATTGCCCATGTTACAATTTTCATAAATAGCACATGTAATATTTTAAATAATGACTCCAGTTGCATAATAAAGGTTTAAAACTATTTTTAAGTACTATATCTTGGTACAATAATGAGTACAATTATTTTGACCTGTATGATTCTTAGCAATATGCCTAAAATTTACCCGATTTTATAGTGCTCAGAAAAAGAAAAAAATCACAAAATTAATGGACATAAATTAGGTTTCATAAAAATTAATACCTAAGACATAAAAATACATTAATTTTACATTTTAAAGATTATTTTTACATCGTATAGGCTATTTGAGCCACTGGACCGAATTGCCCCACTGGACCGAATTGCCCCGTCTTACGCGTCGTATATATATATTATATATATATATATATATATATATATATACTATATATATATATATATATATATATATATATATATATATATATATATCTATTTGCTATATTAGTATATATATAATATATTTATATATATATATATATTAATATATATATATTATTATATATATATATATATAATTTATATAATATATATATATAATATATATTATATAATATATATATAATATATTTAGAAAAAGACTGTTTGGTATTATAGATGTATAGGATGGTGTACTTTATCTATGGTTTTTCCTTTTATTGTAGACTTTGTTGTATATTTATGTACGTTATTGACAAGTCCTAGGGTGCTTGTGGATTTGAATGAAGCTGTTTGTGACTTCTGAGGCGTGTTACACCCCTCCTTGAATAGGCTCGTCTGCCCGTGAGTGGTGGTGTCAACTGTAATAATATATATATATATATATATATATATATATAATATATATTATATAATATATTATAATATATTATTAATATATATATATATGCCATGCATTTTATATAAGGTTAGGGCTGCCAAACATTTATACGGTTATGACTGCCATGCATTTATTAGGTTAGGGCTGCCATGCATTTGTAAGTTTTCAGTTAGGTTAGGTTAAGTTTGGTTAGGTATTGTTAGATTAATTGCCTTTATTACCTTTAAATTACATATTTTACGTCAAATCAAACATTTCGAAAAATAAAAAAAAAACACTGTTAGAATATTTGTCATGCTATATATACTATTCGTATCTTCCATATGTATATATATATATATTATATTATTATATATATATTTTATATATATATATATATATATATATATATATATATATATATTATATATATATATATATATATATATATTATATATACCATAAATGGGGTAATTCGGTCCATGTGGGGCTATTGGTCCATGTGGGGCAATTCAGGTCCAGTGGATCAAAATAGCCTATACGAATAATAAATATATTTTAAAGATGTAAAAAAAATGTGGTTTTTATGTCTTAGGTATTAATTTTTTGTGATTTTTAATTTAAGTCATTATTTTGTGGATTTTTTTTTTTCATGAGCACTATAAAATTGGGTAATTTTAGGATTATTGCTAAAAATCATACAGGTCAAAATAATTATCTAATTTTTGGTATGTAAATAACACTTTTAAATAATATTCATAACTTAACTTATCCATCTCTAAGTCATTCAGGAAGAGATTAAATGTTTTATATAAAAATTGTAAACATGGGGCAATTTAGTCGCAGGTTTAAAAATTTGCGTGGGCCAATTCGGTCCACATTGAAATCTAAATAAATTTTTTAATACTCTTACAAAAAAGATGTGCGAAATATAATGGTTAAATAAATTTTACACTTTTACAGCAGATAGGTAGGTAAAGTTTTTTCACATAGGCCTAATTAATTTGTACATTTTTTTTATCAAGATGGTTCACACTACGCAAAAGTAAATGGAGGATACAGGGGATACTCTGTGATTGATGTTGGCCAGACCCTAAGCGTTTTTGTTTTTGCATTGGTCTTACGAAACGTAATATGCATGAAACGCTCAGTTTTTCGCTTGTTTTTGTCAAACAGCATTTGAGTTCTTTTTGTCAAACAGCGCAAAATGTAAAAAAAAACGATCACCAAACGTAAAGAATTTCCTTAATTCTATGTAATCAATAAAAAAGAATTGCAACTTACAGAATTAATTACATTTCAGTTCATTTTTTGTCAAACAGCGCAAAATATAAAAAAAAAATGCTCACCAAACGTAAAGAATTTTTTTAATTCTGTGTAATAGTAACCTTACAAGAATTAAGGAAATTCCTTACATTTGTTTCGTTTTGCATTTGACAAAAACGAACGCAAACTCGAACATTTTTATTATTTTCAAACAAATTTTTTTAAAAAATAATATTGTAATAGACCATTATGGTTTAAAAATATGGACCTAAAACGCTTGACTTGCGTTCATTTTTTTCAAACAGCGTTTGCGTTCATTTTTGTCAAACATAGCAAAATCGTAAAAAAAAACGCTCACCAAACGTAAAGAATTTCCTTAATTCTGTATAATATAGAATAAAAAGAATAAAGCAACATTATAGAATTAAGGAATTCTTACATTCGGCGAGCATTTTTTTTTACGATTTTGCTGTCTGACAAATACCAACGCACTTTAGACCTATTTCGACAATCTCGACTATTTCTTAAAATATATTGTAAACCATTATGCTTAAAAATGAAAACTGACTTATCATAGTTTATCAAAGGATTCTTAGGGATGTGAAAATTGAAGTGGACCAAATTACCCTCCCCAAAAAATCGTGGCATTCCGGTCCAAGTTATTATCGCTTTAACAGTTAAATCTATATTATATATACAAAATATATTATACTAATTCTACTTCCTAAAGGATAATAAATTAGACATAAAAAAAAAAAAAAATTTTCGAAAAAATCAATAAATAAAGTCTCCATAAACTTAGCATTTGGTACCCAATAGAAATTACCCATTTGCCCCCATTTTACGGTATATAATAATATATGAGAACTCAGGCGGCCAAATGTAAACCTTTCTATATATATATATATCAGGTATATATTATTATATATATATAGTATATATATATATATATATATATATATATATATATATTATATATATATATATATTATATATATATATATACTTTTATATATTTTGTAAAATAAGAAATTTATTTATTACTTAAATATTTTTTTTTATCAGTGTACTAATATAATTTTTGGGTAAAGATTTTTTTTTTTTTTTAAACATCTAACCGAAAATTTGTCAACAAACAAGTTTATTTTTATCTTCATTAAATTAAAAATATAAAATTATTATCAATTGATATATAAAAAATCGGAACAAAGCATTGATAGGGATATTCCTAAAAAAAAAACTAGAAAATTAGCAGTTTAAAATTTTCGGAACGTTATTTTTTTTACATTTTTCTTTAAAAATATATGCAAAATTACAAAAATCTGTAAAAAAAAAACTTCAAATAATTTTTTAAAAACATTTTTGTAAATGAAATGTTTATAATATTATTA
The DNA here is from genome assembly GCA_015478945.1 of Trachelipus rathkii. NCBI lineage: Eukaryota > Metazoa > Arthropoda > Malacostraca > Isopoda > Trachelipodidae > Trachelipus > Trachelipus rathkii. The sequence continues at coordinate 12,578 of JABUQX010039047.1, forward strand.
TACTATGTAAGTGAACTCAAGTCACCAGTGCTAAATAATTACCCATTTAAAATATACGCTAAACGTTAAAAAAAAAATTAAAATTTTTTTTTATACCATTTCTGTAAATTAAAAGTTTATAGTTTTAATATAATAGTTACGTATAATTTATTCAACTCAGCAAATCTTTTACCAAAAAAGTTACAGCCTCTCAAAGTTTAAAATTTTCCCATAGGCTTTCTTATAAAAAAAAATTAGTGGGCTTGTGCTCATTTTAGTTGGCCTCTAAGTCAAGGTTATGATAAGCGATTTGTTAAGTGTACATGGATTTTCTGTGGTATACTAAGCAAAATATATAACTGAACTAGAGGCCTGAAAATAGACCCAACCTGAATGGATCGAATCAAAAATGAAAGTCTATGAGAGTTTTAAACAACTTTGAGAGGCTGTAACTTTTTTTTCCTAAAGAGCCGCCACCATTGTTTTTTTTTTTTTTTTCATTTTTTTTTTCGAGTTACTTGGGATTTTTATAAAATCGGGGGTGAAGCCCCTCTGGCTACTTTTACAAAATATAAAATACGGATAAATCATTATAAAACTATAAAATAAAATATTTATGAACTGGCCTTATGTGACTAGGAATGTTCATTTAAAATATCTATTTCAATTGTCTACATTTATATAATAAAAATAAAATCAAGAAAAAAATTAACGTTTTGTAGTTATTAGTATACCAAATGCAAGATCTCCGTTGATTTTTTTAAAATAGTTAATATAAGCTACTATCGAATTGTGACAGAGAACTCAAATATTTAGTTTTCAAATTTTTAAAGATATAACTTTAACTTTGCAAAGAGTTTTTGAAATTTTTAAAGAGTTTAACTTAATTAAAGATTCAACTTAAACTTCAGTACAAACTTACCTCAGAGGGGGATCCATTTTTATAGAAAAAATTTTTAAGAATATGATAATAGATATTAATTTTTAGATTAAATTAAATTAAATTTGTGCTCAGCAATCTCAAAATTCAAAATCAAAACCCACTTTTTTCGGTTTTTAAATGAAAAATGCGAACAATTTTTTTCCACCTGGATAAATTTTCAGAGCATATGTAGTCGTAGTATAAAAACTATTATATACTTCCACATATATATCTTCTATTTTGCTTATTTTAGTATTTTATTTTAGGATATAAAAAATATTAGCTATATACAGTATATTAGTTTTAGTGGAATTGATATTTTTGTCCCCTTCGATATAATTGACCAGAATTTTCACTAAAAAATAACAGCTGTGGACAAAAAAAAAAATAGGGGGGAGGGGGGGGGGGGGGTGGGGGGGGGGGTATAATTCGTTGTGTTTGTGAAATCAAAAATTTTAATAATCAAAAATGTAAGGTTAGGAGGTAAATTGTAATTTTCCCTTTCTCAATCTACTTCTATTCTCTTTATCTCTTACTCACCTATTCAATTTACCCTAATAAGTTAAGTTAGTTATATTTAATAAAGCAAAAGGCTGAGTTATGCTTAAAGAACTATTAGAACTTCAACTAAGGACAAAAAAGTTCTTTTAATAACCAACAAACTCAAGGTAAGGCTTATGTAGTTACACAATTGTATTTATATATTAATTTTTTAGTACTTATAGTAGAAGATGCACATTTTTTACTTCGATAATTTTTTTTGAATATGCAGTAGCTTTGGATTTGTTCGTGGAACATTTTTCAAAAATTTTCTTTTGAGTATATAACAATGTTATCTAAGTAAAAAAGGATGCATCTTGCCCGACTATATAATCCCTGAAAATTTGATGTTGATCGGACGAGTAGAAAAAAATATATCAAAATTTCACTTTTCAAAAAAAAATTTTTTTTTTTTTTGGAAAGTGAAATTTTGATATATATTTTTTGATATATTATTTAGATTTTTGTTATAGGTTTGGGACTGGATTTTAATTGTTTAATTAAATATAAAATTTTATTTGGGTACCACATGTATAAAAACTAAAAAAAAATAATTGAAAAGTTGAGTCTAAGGGTCTTACCTTTGGGTTTGAATTTTTCAAAGATTGTTCCTCTTTGATAAGTTCTCATAACTCATAAGACCTAAGTAACTCTGCCTGTAGTTAATATCATTTACTTAAACTTAGTAGGTAAATTCATTAGTAAAAGGTAAGGAGAATAGAGAGAGATTGAAATAGTGAGAATTTCAAAAATACAATTTACCTTCGCAGTTTATTAACACTTTTTATTATGAATTTTTTAACACGTGCACACGTGATCTTTAGAATCAAGGTATCTAAATTGAAAAATCTTTTGCTGACTTCTCACTTTATTCAAGTTATTATTACTTCAAATTTATAAGTTCAAATGAGACGCTGATGAATCATCTTATATCAAAGACTCTAAGGAACGTAAGCAATATAAGATTTTGAAGTTGGTGAGTGAAATGGAGGCGTTGCTGTGATCTTAGAATCAAGGTATGTAAATTGAAAAATCTATTGCTAACTTCTCACTTTATTCAAGATGCTATTGCTTCAATTTTATACGCTCAAATGAGTCTCTGTTGAGTTATCTTATATTACAGACTCTAAGTAACGTAAGCAACATAAGATTTTGATGTCGGCTAGCGAAATGGAGAAGTTAGTTTTATTTTCAGAATTTTAACGTAGGTTTCTAAAAAAAAAAAAAAAAATCCCTTGTGAAAATTTGTGTGAGTGTGTGCGCGCGCACATATTTGTACAAATGGCCAGACTGTGTGGGCATAGGGGTGGGCATGAACGGGGGTTCTCTATTAATTTTGCCAATGTCCATAGCCTAGACGCTAACTACTAATCTGCGGATTATCACCTCCCTAACTCTCACTCTAACGTCTAACCGAGATCCAGCTATCCAAGGATTCTTTCTCTAATAATAAGTATAAATCTCTAACTACATGTTTTAGCACAATTTCCGACTAAATGTTGGAGTCTTTGCCTATATAAACATTAGCACTCCAGTAACATGCCTCGAAAACCTCGAGTCTACTAACTTCGATATTCTATGGCATAAGCTCTTTCTTCCTCCTATATTCTATAACATCAAAGTTTATATTGGACATGTGATACAAAATTTGTCGACCATTTTAAATTTATACTTCTCACGAGACTGTTAGGTCTTCTCATCCAAATGCCGAGGTCCTTTACTTGGGGAACTTCAACACTCCTCTCATACTGATTCAGGTGGCAAAGAGGCCAAAACATTCAGTATTTCACGTCTGGAACAGTTGTTAACGAACTACACACTACCCGATGTCTAAAATTTTTTACTCGAACCTATGCTTCCACTTTCTTTCTTGCTGCATACCACAATTTTCCAACCTATTCGTAACTCTGATAAAATCTTGTAGCTCTTAATTATAAACTTTTCTCCTGTAGCTCTACTATGCTCTAAAATTATTTTCTGACACTTTAATCGGGCTAATTGTAGGGGCATTGTCGCTTCTTTGCTAACTACTCTTGGAACGAATCCTGTTTTGACTCGGATTAGGCCTCGGTGTCTAATGAAAAGGCAGGGCCGTAATTAACGATGGTATAAGCAGGTTCATTTTATCTTCAACTAAATATTTTTCTCCCAGAAATTATAGTTCGATGGAGCCTGTTCGCATTCCATTCAGGAGAGACATTGCATTTTAGGCATGGAAAAATTCTCGTTATCCTATCATTCTTTCTAATTTCCATTCTACTCGGAGTCGTTGCGGGGATATTATTCGACATACTAAGCGATCTTTCACTAAAAGAAAGTGCCCCAACCTCCTTGCTTCTCTTACTAATAAAAATTTCTGGCCTCTTGCGAAAAACATCTCAAACAACTTTTTCAAATCTGCACTTCCTCCTTTCATTCGTTCAGAAGGATATGCAGCTAACTCTCCTTCTGAAAAGGTCAATTTCTTCGTCCTCCTTTTTTTCATCCAATTTTATCCTGGACGATTCTGGCATCCCTCCTCCTACTCCTTCTCCACTCAGGTTTCCCATATCTTTACCAGCGATTACACATGATCAGGTGCATAAGATCCTGAGATCTGTGAACGTCATAAAGCTAGTGGCCCAGATGACATTCCTCCCCGCGCTCTGAGAGAGTGGGCTTCTGAGCTGGCCCCTGTCCTCTTTCAAATCCTCTAAGCCTTAATAGTAATATCTTTCCTCAGTGCTAGAAGCTCACATTTGTTCAGTCAATCCTGAAAAAGGGCAGTTGCTCGATCCTTCTAATTATGGCCCTTTATCTCTCACTTGTATTTTGTCTAAAAATTTTGAAACTCTCCATAACTTTCATTTCTTGGATCATCTGGAGACTTATTTTCTTCTTTCCGATCATCAGTTTGGTTTCGATGTTTGGGATCAATTAGTTCTTTCCTATCTCACGGATTTCTGGTATTCTGCCCTTAGGGATTAAGGGGGAGTCGTGCGTCGCTACTCTCTAAGCTCCCTTATTTTGGGTTTCCTCCCTATCTTTACTCACTCCTGTCTAGCTTTCTCTCAGATCGCTCCATATCGGCACTTGTTGATCGAGTGAACTCTTCTTCCTTTCCTATTAATTGTAGTGTTCAGCAAGATTCTGTTCTATCTCCAACTATATTCTTACTTTTCATTAACGATCTTCTCAGCTGCACATCTAACTCTATTCATTCTTATGCCGTTAACTCAACTTTTCATTCTTCCACTCATTTCAAATCTGATCTCTAGAATTGCTTCTCGACATCAGCTTTCCGATTCTATTCTTGCAGATCTGGATGGGTTTTCCCGGTGGGGTTGCCTCAACCTTGTGAAGTTTAATTCTTTGAAAACTCAACTTCCTCAAATCTTCTCAAATACACCTCCCAACTTTCCTATCTTCTTCGATGGCGTCCATTCTCACATGTGGACAACATAAACATTCTTGGTCTGAGCGCAAGAATGAAATTACTCTTGGAACTAATATAAAATACACTTGCTAAGGTGGAGTCAAAAATGCTGGAGTTCTGTTCAGGTTGCTGGAATTTTTTATTCCAAACAGTTACTCCTATTATATAAGGCTCTTTTCCGCCCTTGTATGGAGTACTGTTTCCACATTGGGGGAGCTCCGGTTCCGCCTGGGTATATGGCAGAGTGTCTTGACGCGAAATGCTCTCCAAGCTTTGTATTGGATGAACCAACTTAGTTTCATTGTTAGTTGGTTGAAAACTAGTACTCGGAGTAGGGTTGTTGATGGCATTTTGAACGGGAGATAGAATCAAGAGCTGCGTTTGGATTATTTGAGAATTAGGTAGCATAGGTAATGCAGGCGGGCAGGTTGCAGTAACCGCTTGAGTTTCGCTAGAATTTAAGGGAAGAGTTCTACTGGAATGGATTTGTGTCGGTGCACTAACACGCTGAGGCAGAATGGCTGCTGCAATTGTAGCATAAGATTTCCCGTTTTGTGGGATATTTGTTTTTGAGCTGGTGTGTTTCATCTCTTCGGCTCAATTTTTGTATGGTACATAACTCCCAAAACCTCCTGTTCAAACAGGTAAAACGGGCATTTTAAGGAAGAGGCGCTGTGGGGTCCTCCACAGTTTTTGCAGTGTTGTGTGTTTTCACATGGAATATGAAATTCTTCTCCACAGACTGGGCATGTCATGCGGTCCCCTACAGTGTTTTGGGAGATGACCAAACCGTTGGCATTTAAAGCAACGTCTGGGTCGGGGAATAAACGCACGAACACTGTAGCTTGTATACCCTATTTACATCTTTGAAGGTGGATAAGGTATACTAAAGGTCAACAGTAAACGAGGATTTGGGGTTTCAGGCGAGTAACAACGAGGGGAAAATCTATAAACGTTTGTAACGGGAAATCTTTATGCAGGATATTTCTTAAAATGACAGCAATATCTTGTTTTTCTGTTCTAAAGAATAAATAGTGCATTTGGATGTTTCTTATTTTATCAGGAGTGGAAATAAGAGGGATATTTCCGAGATGTTAAGGATGGCAAGATGGAACTTTGATTTCGGGTAGTAGCTTGAACGAGAAGGGACCCATTCCTCACTAACGTGACTAAGGGTTTTCAACTTCTAAAGGTTTTTCAAGTGCGTCGCTAAGAATAATTGTTCCTTGCTCAGTAAGTAATAAATCGGGAATGATGTATCAGCTGGCACTCCTGGAGGGGAAGCAGCATAAGGAGTAAATAAATGAAAACGACTAGGACGGGGGCACCTTTTCGGGATTGCTCCCACCGCTTGGGCACTTGGGATGTCGAGGGCATACCAGGCGACGAATCGCTGAGGTTATGCAGAGGACTTTCAGGTGTAATAGAAGGAATAAAGGCGGAAACACCTGATGGTCTAGAAGTAGGAGGGACCGAAGTGGGATCAGGCTGGGAATCCAACAGATGGTAATAATTCACGCCTTGGTTTAATAAAGTTTTTTCTTGAGCCAGTTTTAAAAAGAATTAAACCATTGACTTTACCTTCATAGACGAGCAAATATAACAAAAAAACATAAAAGTAAAGGATGATCTGGAAAGGCGCATATTTCATAAGGAAGGGTAATCCTTCTCTTCACAACAGGTCACAGGCCAGAGACTCGGACAACCCCACTCAGTAGGGTTGGCTGTGAGTGTGGCCTCTGAAAAGCCTCCCGGAACTTCACGCCGGTTAACTGCACGGAACCCAACATCATGTTAGAGCCATAGATTACAAATCAAAGTGCAGGACAGCTTCTTTCGCGGCTAACTCGAAGGTTCGGGTCCCCTGCAATTGGCGGCCCAGTCATAGGCGAACAAAAAGAACAGTTTTAAGCCTGTACCCTCATCCATGGGGAAGAGTGAGGTGGGTTGAAGACCCGTATGGGAAGAGCCACCGGAGGGCTCAAGGGGCTGTGACGGGGGAAAAAGGGGAGGGTATTCTCTCTTTCAAGAGGGAAAGTACGTACAATGTACTTAAAGGGATTGATGGGTGGGAAAATTAAAAAAATATATATATATGGAAACTGTGATAATTGAGGAGGGTTGAAAAATACTGAAAGGATAGAAAAAAAGATTAAAAAAAGAATTCATATGTGCAAATGTGACAAATGCACATACTAGTGCTGGGGCCCCGAGGGACGCACGAAATCCCCCCGGGCCCCCCTAGTATTGGTTGTCACAGGAACCAGTTGGCCAAACCATAGCAACGAATTGCGTAAAGGGATGGTACTTGGATCATCCCTAACAACGGTGTTTATCCCCTTAGAGAGTTTGTTTGAATCGTTAAATTTTTTATTTTAAAGATTCCTCTTCCTCAAATTATTAATTTTCCTGCACGGAAACGTTTCCGTTTTGAGACCATTTTCTATGTCTCGAATGATTTAAAAAGAAAATCATTTTAAAGGTTAACTATTTTAAAAGAATGTACAAAACTAATATCGAAATCGCCGCACCAGTTTTTTTAGGGTCTGGGTGTGGGTATTCAAACTTTTGGGGGTAAATTCAAAATTTTCCCTAAAATATTTATATCTTTTATTTTTTTCTCCCCTGAAAAGAATAAATCAATAAAACAAAATCAAATACTTGTCTTTAGATCTGGCTGCTCTCCTGTTACAATGCGTGTTCTTTCACTTGTGCTGCACAGCTCCTCTTCGGTTTATGCCATGTTTAAGATAAGTTTTAATTATACTTTTTCTTTTATGGTGGATGTTTTGTACTAATGTATATATTTTTTGTTGCAGGTGATTGATTCATTATAAAGTAAAGGTTTTACGGTTTATGTTTCTGTTGACCCTTCAGGTAATCTTGTAATAATTGTCTCTTTTGGTTGTACGAGGTTTAACTGCGAGCAGTAAACTTATTTATTCATTATTCTGAGGTGTTCAAATTACGCAGTGGCCAAGGGTGGGTTTATGCGGTTGGGAATATTGAATGTTGGCGGGTTCCGACTCCTACTAATTTTTTTGATTCTTTTTTCTTATTGGTGTCCGTAGAATTTTTATTGGAGGTGAGTGTGGTTCTATGGATTATGTGTTTAGCTTATAGATTTTTTTAATATCCATTATCATTTTATTAATCACCAACTCGAGGATCTTCGGGGTTTCCACTTCTACCTTAAAGATAGTTCAATGTTTCTTTCCCTAAAATACTCCAATTCCTGCTAATCATACAATAGACAAATAATATTTTTTTCGACCTCTCCTAATATTTTCCATTATCATTTTACTAATCATTGATTGTCTTTTAGTTCCATAAGTACACCTGCTTCGCCCTTTTCGTTCTTCACTATGTTGCTATGGTGCTACTTGCTCAATATTTACATGCCTCTTAAGCATGTGTTTTTTCAGGTATCCTTTCCGATTACCCTCATAGCTACACTCAGAACATTTAAATAACTTTATATTTTGATGCGTTAGCTTGTGTAATCTTAAGCTTCCTTTATGATTACATTCATAGCCACACTCAGAACATTTAAATAATTTTATATTTTCATGTTTAAGCATGTGTAATCTTAAGCTTCCTTTCTGATTACACTCATAGCCACACTCAGAACATTTAAATAATTTTATATTTTGATGCGTAAGCATGTGTCTTTTAAAGTTCCCTTTCTGATTACACTCATGGCTACACTCAGAACATTTAAATAATTTTATATTTTCATGTTTAAGCGAGTGTAATGTCTTAAGCTTCTTTTCTCATTACACTCATAATCCACTCATGAACTTTCATAATTTTATATTTGATGCCGTAAACATGTGTATCTCAAGCTTGCTTTATGTTACCAGCTCATAGCCGGTTCAGAACATTTGAGATACTTTTAATATTTGCATGTTTTAAGCATGTGTGTAATGTCAAGGCTTCCTTTCGGCGATTACAGCTCATCCAGCCACACTCAGAACATTTAAATACTTTTTAATATTTTCATGTTTAAGCATGCTGTAATTCAAGTTTCTTTTCTCCTACACGTCAAAGTCGCACTGAGAGACATTTAAATAAGTTTTGATGCTTTGGTGCGTAAGCATGTGTGAGTTTTAAAGTTCCTCTCTGATTACACTCATATTGGAGCACCAGCAATTTTAAAATATTTTATATTTTCATGTTTAAGCCTGTGTATCTTAAGCTTGCTTTTTGATTACACTCATAGGCCAAGCATTCAGGAGCATTGAAATAATTTTATGATTTTGATGGGCGTAAGCATATGGGTTTTTAGGTGTCCTTTATCATTACAGCTCATAGCCACACTCAGAAACATTTAAATAATTTTGATTTTTTGGATGGGCGAGAAGCATGTGGCGTTTGGTTTAGGGGTGTTCTTTGATGAATTACTCATAGCACAAGCTCATAGCATTTTCGAATAGGATTTTAATATGTTGTGGGATGCGTAAACATGTGCTGTTTTTAGGTGTGCCTTTCGCGATTGAGCATCTCATAGCCGACACTTCAGAAACATTGTAAATAATTTTATGATTTTGATGCGTAAGCAAATGTATGATGCTTCAAGCTTTCTTGTCTGATTTTCAGACTCAGTAGTGCACACTCAGAAACATTAAAAGTAGATTTAAAGTATGTTTTTTTTTTTTTTTTTTTTACACTTTTCTTAAGGGTTATACCCACTTTAATGCGCGGGCCCGCCCACCGGCGATGCGGATACCGTCGGTCGCGCGGCAGGGTTCTTTAACAACCAAGAACCATTCTCTGAAGTATTCTGGCGCTCTGTCGTATTATAATGGGAGCTCATCTCCAACGTTGTTACTTCCACCGGTAGTCTTTTCAATATATTGGTTTAAGCTTTTTTTAATTACTCCCATGCTTCCAATTATCACAGGGATAACCTCTGCTCTATCAATGTCATTCCACATTCCTTGTAATGAGTATTTCAGTCGTTCGTACTTCATTTCCTTTTCCCTTTCATATGCTGATACTCTGCCGTCCCATGGTATCCCTATCTCTATAATGTATGCCTTTCTTTCTCTTTTATCTTTTACAACTATATCCGGCTTGTTATGTGTTATAGGTACATCTGTGGGAATGCTATAGTCGTATAGTATTAGTGCGTGGTTATTTTCTTCTATTGCATTTGGGTTGTGTTCCCAGTATTTGGATGCTTCTATTGGTATTTTGTATTTTTCACAAATTCTAAAATGGATTAGTTTGCATATAGTATTATGTCTTTCGGTGTATGTCTTGCGTTGGAGAAGTGTGTCACAGCTTGATAATATATGGCTAACTGTTTCCGGTGATACTTTACACATTCGGCATTTGTTGGATATATTCTCTTTCTCTATCTCTCTCTTGAACCAATTGGTTCGTAATGCTAAGTCTTGTGCCCCTACAATTGTTCTCTCATCTTCTTTTTCTTAGATTACCGCTGCATACTGCTTCTATCGGTTTTTCTTTATCTATATACACTTGTTCTATAATATTTTGTTATTCCTTTGCAAATGCGGTGCTTCCTTCCAATTATTTTGTTCATGTTTTTTTCTTCTGCTTTTCTGTGCTCATTTCTTAGGTGTTGCTGTTTCATCTTTTCTTTCTTTGTCATTCCTTACTGTTGGTTGGGATCGTCGTTAGGTTGGCTTGAGTTAGTGTCGATACGCTGTGTGTGCTCTGTACGCGTTACACTGTTGTTGTGGGTCTTCGCTTCTCTCTTTTTTGGCTGTGGTAAAGAGAGCTTGCTTCTCATCGGCGTTTCCCCTGTTTCGTGCTCCTCACGCCATCTAATGAGATTTACTATCACTGTTCTTCAATATAGGTTGTTAATGCCAATCACTCCCTCTCCGATATATATTGGCAGTGCATCTATTCTCTGAAGTTCCGCATTCCACCTTGATCCTGGGACATAACTTCTTGCCAGGCATTGGTTCTTATATGTCAATTTCCTGGCGTGGAGGCATGTTTTCTCGTCTTGATAATCTAGTTTGTGTTAAATCTTGCTTGGAACGCATGCAATTATTATCCAAACCGTACGAATAGTCTGGTACTGCGCAATGGTTTTTACTGCTTCGATCTTAAATTTGCATTTTAATTCAGATTGTCAATATTAGTGTCACAGTCTCTCTCATATTCTGTCATCGGCTTTTGCCTTCATTTTCTTATGTTCTATTTTTTTCATTTTCTTCTATCCCGAGATACTAATAGGTGTCTTCCTGTTCTAGTTGTCTAATGATCTGGTCTTTATTGTGTTGGATATTTCCACTGTCAATGTCTTTTTCCTTTCTTACACTCCAGAGAAACGCGCATTTTTATCTAGGTCCGAGACTCCATTTGTAGTATCATTGAAAACTTCTTAAGATCTCTCTATCTGTTCAATTGTTTGTTGTTTGTTTGGGGAGTATAGCTTGATGTCATCCATGTAAAATAAATGCGAGATGTTTTTTCCTTTCTTTTCATTTCTTGATCCTATTCTATATCCATTATGCAAGTTATTTATCAATGAACTCAGTGGGTTCAATGATAGTACAAACAGCAATGGGGATAAGGAATCCCCTTGGAATATTCCTCTCCTTATTTTTACATCATTTATTTGTATCGTACCATTTTCGTGATGTAGTTTAATATTGATCTTCCATATTTGCATCAGCTTTTTTCCATACACTCTCTTATCTATTATTGATTTTTATAGCTTTTTTAATGCCTTCTTTGATCCATGAGTGCGGCACACTATGACATGAAGGCTTCTTATAAGTCACTGCAAGTCATTTAAGACTCCTCCCCTACAAGCTTAATTGGATCATTGTTTCACCAACGAAAACGTCATCTGTCCCGCTGACTCCCTTACTGCATCCATTTTTGTGTCTCCTGCCTATTATATTATTTTCTATTGTATGTTTGTATATTCTTTCTGTAATAATTGCTGTTAATATTTTGTATATAGTTGGTAGACAAGTAATTGGTCTATATTTCCCTGGGTTTTGTGTTTCCCCTGTTTTAGGGATAAGGACTGTTTCTCCTTTGGTCATCCACTCGGGTATTTCAGCTGTTCCGTTCAGAATTCTGTTGAAGCACTTTGTTAAAGGTTCTCTAGTACTGTAATTTTTTTTTTAACCATATATTTTTGCACCATGTCGCTGGTGCCAGGTGTTTCCAGTTACTGGTACGTCGTATCTTTTTCATCACTTCCCTTTCGGTTAGTGGTTCAAATTCCATCTCATTACTTTCTTCTATTTGGGGATTCCTTCTTGTGTTCTATCTCATTCCGCTCTTCATGTATTGTGTTCGTTGGTCTTCATATATACTCCTACAAAATGCTTCAAGTCTGTCTCTTTCAGGTGGTTTATCAAACTTTTATATTTTCACCTCTCAACTCTCTATAGAACTTTCCTTTATCTGTCTGGTACATTTTGTTTTGTCTTTTTCTTTGTTCTTCTATCTTGTATGAGCTTAATCTTTTTGCTTTTGCTGCTAATTCTAGTTTTCTGCTGCTGATTGCGTGTGTTACTCGATTTCTGCCTCTGCTTCTTCTTATCATATTTTGTGCCTGTCTGATTTTACTTTCCATTGTGATGTTTCCTTCTTCGTATTCTTTTCTTTTATCGTGATATTTCTTTTCTAAGTCTCGGTATGTCTCTCTCTAATCTAATTTCCCATGACGGTTTTTGTTCCTTCTTTCTTCCATTTTGATCTAATTTTTTTCAATATTTTCCCTCCCATCAAATTGTTATTGCTCTCGGCTGTTGCGCATAATATAAGCCTGTTCACTTGCGTGAGATATCGCATGCTCGTCGAGGTAGTAGCAATCTTGGTGATCACCCTGTTTGCTATTTTCCGGCATATTTATTTCATTTTCATCAATTATCTATTTTATTTATTCCTGTTTCCTATCTTCCAGTGTTGGTATAAATTCTTCATCGTCTATACGTGTGCTACTTGTTGGCTTATCATCTCTTCTTCCTCCTGGCATTCTATCGCCCGTTTTCGGCTTCTATCATGTTTTGCAATAATCTCTTCATCACCTTGTTCCTCTGTTTCTTCATAGGGGCTTCCTGTATCTGAATCATTAATTAAGACTTTCACTATTGTTTCTTTTTCATTATTTCTTTGTTTAGGATTTCAGCAGCCTCTGCTATTTCTTCTACTGACTATCTCTGTCTGCATCCAACTCGCTTATCTATTATCTTCATTATCTGTCATTTTATTTGTCTTCTAAACTTTTCCTCTGTATTTTTCCAGTTTTTATTCTATTCCCTTGATATAGTGTCTCTTTTCTTTATAAATTTCTGCCTGATCATTTCTGGTGTGATCTAAATTTCATTCTTAATTCTCTCCTTTTCTCTGCGTTCTATTTCCTTCAGGTCTTCATTTGTAGGTAAGCGTAGCTTTTCTTTTTTTTAATTGCTCCTTGCATGTCCTTTCTTTATTAAAGTTGATGATGGCCTGTTTTTGGGCGATCAGTTTTCCTTCTTTCTACCCCCGTATATTTCTTATTAAACGCTCATATTCCATTAAGTCATTTGCATCCAATTTTTCGTTATTCCACGAACATATTTGCAGAAGTCCGTTTTACCCTTCGCTGTTTCGGTATTAACATACCTATGGTAGTGACTTTCCATTAAGGTATTCGTTCTTTTGCCTTGTCCATATCCCATTCACACTTCTTCTCGTGCCTCCACTTTGTTCATCTTCTCCACGTATTGATCTACTTCCTCCTCGTATTTGTTTTATTCTGTTCGTGTGTTATGGGCGTCCTTTTTATTATTTATATTGGTTGGCAATACTGGCCAAATCTCGGCATCCGTATTCTTGTCGCAGTTTGATTTTTATCTATTTCCGCTCGTTGTCCAACATATTTCTCGTTCGTTTAGTTGTTCCTTTTTTGGGGAACATCTTGTGTCTTCCGGGTATGTTCACGCAAGCCAGAATATCTCTTTGTTTTTCTTCGCACCGTGCATATTTCCATCTATCACCACCTCCTACGGTTGTAGGGTTGGCATCTTTTTTTTTGGATATTTTGGTTGTTTTGATGAGTGGGAGAAGTCTTAGGACTGGCTCTGCGATTCAACTCAGGTGGAAGTTGGGGTATTAGGGTGTTAAAATTCGCCAACAACCTTACTGGTGTATTTTTTCTATTTCCGGGGGGGATATTTGAATTTGCTCATCAGAGTCCGTCCCCCGCTCGATTCTCGCTCTAAATGAGGTAGGGCCGGCACCAGGTCTTCCGAGTTCTTAAAGACTTAAATCTTTTTATTTTTTCCTGCCATTGGCTAGTTTTCGCAGTAATATCACCACATCTTGTGGCTTCATGTCTAACCTGCCTTTTCGGCAGGAAGGACACATTTGGGGCGGTATCGTCTTGCCGCCTCAGGCGCCGTGTCTCCCTGGGCCCCCCCCGCGTCGACAACGCAGAATTTCTGTGAGTTAACAGATGAGAGCTTAAGTGTGATTTGCGATTGCTTTCATAATTACAATGGGCACATTTAAACTTTCTTTTATGCAAATTCAGATGACTTTTCAACTCTTCATTACTTTTAAAAATTGTAAATTACATATTTGCACAGAGGTGTTCAACAATGATTATTTTTGGGCTATCCTTTTGTAAACACATTTTTGAAGTTTGAGGGTAATCTTTTGAAAGTCCTGTTTCAATTTTGGAGGCGCAATTCTTCTCCCTTGACGCAGCAATCATTAATGAATGTCTGTTCGAAACAAAAGATAAATAAAATTATATTAAGGTGAAAGAAAATTCGAATAATTTCACAAACCTTCTTAACATAAATTTTCTTTTTCAAGTTGAATAAAATCCACCATATCCTAAGGCCTGAATACCAAACTTTGAGTGTAAGAACAAAGAACAAAAAATTGATCTCCACATTTATTCACTTAATTTGTATTTAGAATCACAACAAAATTTTATAGGAAAATTCCAAAAAGCAAGCAAGCAAGCACGCACATATACACACATTTTACCTCACACCACTCATCTTCACCATTTCTTTTCATCTTTGTTTGTCACAGCAAGCAATCAAATTTAAGATTTCTAAATAATATCTATATATCTATGCATCTCTCTCCTCTTCTGCACCATTTTACTCTTCGTGATCATTTCGAAGGTACGCTATGGAATCGATTCATACAAATGCCGCGGAAGATACAAGGGTCGATTACGCGATCACGAACAGTTCCGAGGCATGCATTAGCATTCCTAGGGTATAAAAAAGTGATAGTGGGTCCCCAACCCAAATACCACTGTCCCTTTAGTAGCCCTTAAGACACGCAGAACATACGCAGGGATATATAAAATGTGATACGGAAGTCTACTGGTAAAAGAATTGTGATATGCTGAGTGGAAGAGGGGTGAAGCCATTGGGCACGTGCGAATGACATGGAACTCTCTCTCTCTCTCTCTCTCTCGTTCTCTCTCTCTCTTCTCTCTCTCGTCTTCGTCTCTCGTCTCTCGTCTCTCGTCTCTCTCTCTCCTTCTCTCTCTCTCTCTCTCTCTCGTCTCTCTCTCTCTCTCGTCTCTCTCTCTCTCGTGCTCTCTCTCTCTCTCTCGTGTCTCTCTCTCTTCTCTCTCTCTCTCTCGTCTCTCTCTCCTCTCTCTCTCTCTCTCTTCTCTCTCGTCTCTCTCTCTTCTCCTTCAGTCTCTCTCTCTCTCTCTTCTCTCTGTCTCTCTCTCTCTCTCTCTCTCTCACTCTCTCTCTCTCCTCCTCTCCTCTATCTCTCTCGTCTTCTCTCTTCTCTCTCCGTCTCTCGTCTCTCTTCTCTCTCTTCTCTCTCTCTCTCCGGTCTCTCTCTTCTTCTCCCCTCCTCTCTTCTCTCTCCTTCTCTCTCTCCTCTACCTCTCTCTCTCTCTCTTCCTCTCTCTCTTCTCTCTTCTCCTCTCTCCTCTCCGTCCTCTCCACTCCCCCATCTCTCAGTCTCTTTGCCTATCTCCTCCTGTCCCCGGCCGGCCTCTCGCTCTTCCTCTCTCTCTCTCTCTCCTCTCTCTCTCGTTCTCTCTCTCTCTCTGCTCTCTTTCTCTCCTCTCTCTCTCTCTTCTCTCCTCTCTCTCTCTCTCTCTCTCTCTCTGCTTCTCTCTCTCCTCTCTCTCATCTCTCTCTCCTCTCTGCTCTCTCTCTCT
This sequence comes from Trachelipus rathkii, assembly GCA_015478945.1. Classification (NCBI taxonomy): domain Eukaryota; kingdom Metazoa; phylum Arthropoda; class Malacostraca; order Isopoda; family Trachelipodidae; genus Trachelipus; species Trachelipus rathkii. Next base: position 28,568 of record JABUQX010039047.1, read on the forward strand.
CATCTCTCTCTCCTCTCTCTCTCTCTCTCTCTCTCTCTTCTCTCCTCTCTCTCTCTCTTCTCTCTCCTCTCTCTCTTCTCCGTCTCATCTCTCTCTCTCTCTTCTCTCTCTCTCTCTGTATCTCTCTCTCTCTCTTCTCTCTTCTCTCTCTCTCTCTTTCCTCTCTCTCCTCTCCTCTCTCTCTCCTTCTCTCCTCTCTCTCTCTCTCTCATCTCTCTCTTCCTCTCTCATCTCCTCTCTCTCCATCTCTCATCTCTCTCTCGTCTCTCCTTCGCTCTCCTCTCTCGTCTCTCTCTACTCTCTCTTTCTCTCCCCCTCCCTCTTTCTCCTCCCTTTTCTCTCTCATCTCTCCTCTCTCCTCTCTCCTCTCTCCTCATCCTTCCGTCTCTCTCTCTCTCTCTCTCTCTCTCTCTCTCTCCTCATCTCTCTTCCTCTCTCCTCCTCCCTCGCTCCATCTCTCTCGATGCTTCCTCTCTCTCAGCCTCTCTCTCTCTTCGTCCCCTCTCCTCCCTCCTCTCTCTCTCTCTCTCCCCACTCTCTACTCCCGCTCCTCCTTCTTCTCTCCTCTCCTCTCTCTCTCTCCTCTCCTCTCGCAGTCCCCTCTCTCTCTCTCTCGCCTCTCTCTCTCCCCTCCCTCCTTCTCTCTCTCTCCTCCTCTCCTCTGCTTCTCCATTCTCTCTCTCTCTTCCTCCTCTCACGTCTCTCTCTCCTCTCTCTCTCTCGCCTCTCTCTCTCTCCTCCTCCTCTCCCCTCCTCTCCCCTCCCTCTCCTCGTCCTCCTCTCCTTCATTTAGCCTCATTCTCTCTCTCTCTCCTCCCTTCTCCCTCTCTCCCTCTCCTCTCTCTCTCTCCTCTCTCCTCTCCTCTCTCGCCTCCTCCCTCGCTCCTCCCTCCGCTCTCTCTCTCTCGTCTCTTCCTCCGTCTCTTCTCTCTCTGTCTCTCTCTCCTCTCTCTCTCTTCTTCCTCTCCTCTCTCTCTCCTCTCCCTCTCCTCTCTCTCTCTCTCTCTCTCCGTCTCGCCTCCTTCTGCATCGTCTCCCTCTCTCCTCTCCTCGTCTCTCCTCTACTCTCCTCTTCTCTTCTCCTCTTCTCCCTCTCTCTCACTCGGTCCCGTCTCCTCGCTCCTCAGTTCCTCCTCCCTCTCCTCCTCCTTTCTCTCCTCCTTCTCTTCTCTCTCCCCCTCTCTCCTCTCTCCCTCCTTCTCTTAGCTCTCCTCCCTCCTCCTCTCTCCCTCTCTCTCCTTCTCTCTTCTCCTCTCCTTCTCTATCTCCCTCTCTATTCACTCTCATTATCACTGTCTCCTCGTCTCCTCCATCCTCGTCTCCTCGCTCTCTCTTCCCCCCCCCTTCCCTCTCTCTCTCCCATCTCCTCCTCTCCCTCTCCGCCGGATCTGCTCTTATTTCAGTTATTACCGTCCTCTCTCTCTCTCTCCTGCTCTCTCTCTGAGTCCTCCTCTCTCTTCTTCGACCCTCCTCTCTGGTCTCTCCTCA